>QKQZ01052097.1:0-40228 GCA_003595255.1 Solenopsis fugax
TCTCCCGTCATCTTCGCGGAACGAAATGTCATTCGCAAATAGCGCGACGTGCTGACGGGCGCATATTCGTCGGCGAGCGAATCCTCTCTCGCTCACGCGCGGCGAGAACGTGCGCGACTTTGTTTGTCCGTTCGCCTCGCCGTTTCGACATCGAATCCAGTTGAAGCTGCCGACGACGACGGAATATCTACCGTGGTTGTTGCATCCAAATTTGGATCGTCGACGTTGCCCGACGTCCCGACGACGGCACGTCGCGGAAAGTGGGGACGGCCGGCGTCTATTTTCGCGCGCCGGATATTCTATACCGCGCGCGTCGAGAGAGAGAGAGAGAGAGAGAGAGAGAGAGAGAGAGAGAGAGAGAGAGAGAGAGAGAGAGAGAGAGAGAGAGAGAGAGAGAGAGAGAGAGAGAGAGAGAGAGAGAGAGAGAGAGAGAGAGAGAGAGAGAGAGAGAGAGAGAGAGAGAGAGAGAGAGAGAGAGAGAGAGAGAGAGAGAGAGAGAGAGAGAGAGAGAGAGAGAGAGAGAGAGAGAGAGAGAGAGAGAGAGAGAGAGAGAGAGAGAGAGAGAGAGAGAGAGAGAGAGAGAGAGAGAGAGAGAGAGAGAGAGAGAGAGAGAGAGAGAGAGAGAGAGAGAGAGAGAGAGAGAGAGAGAGAGAGAGAGAGAGAGAGAGAGAGAGAGAGAGAGAGAGAGAGAGAGAGAGAGAGAGAGAGAGAGAGAGAGAGAGAGAGAGAGAGAGAGAGAGAGAGAGAGAGAGAGAAGGAAAGAGAAACCGCGCTCGTCTTTTCATCTCGCACGTTAAGCGGCGAAATCTAAATAATGCGCGTGTGCCGCATGATTTATCGGCACGACAGGTCGGTCAAATCGATGCCGTCAATGCTTGTCGGCCCGAAAGGAACGGAGGCGCGTCGGTGATTGATTCCTCCTTATATGCTATTATTTCCACCGTAAGCGAACGCACCGGACGAATAGTGTAGGAATCTAAATCGGAAAAACCTGGCTCAAAATTAACTTCAAATGTATGTGTCGATTGACTTTAGCTATCTAAATCGAAAAGTTATTAAATATAGTATCTCAAATAATGAGCAGTGTAATTTAGTTGCTAATTCGATATACATATGAAACATTAATATCTCTCGCACTGATACGACGCTTTGTCGAGAAACACATTACATATGTAAATCTATATATATTTTGATATATTCCCCTTTGTTTAAATTTTGTTACAAACATTGTTTTTACATATAAATAACATGGAGACATTAAAAAATAAGCAAAAACTGTTTCACATTCATATTCGTTATATATTGAGATTACTTATAATGGCTCGCTTTTTTCATATCATACACTCAAAGAAAAAAATCGTATCAACAAATATAAATTTGTGAAATAACACTTCAATGTATTACAAAGTTGTAATCGAAACAATAATGAGTTGTATGGACTAAGAAAAACACAGTAATTTTAATCATTTGTAGTAAAATTGTTGGCTAAATTAAAGAAAAATATTAATGCAAATATAAGTTACGGAAAAAATTGAACCGACTGAAATTAGAACTCAGGATACTCGTTTTTACTTCTGGTACTTAAGACTCTGTTCCATTGTTCCATTGTTATCATCAGTTATTCCGATTATATACTTAATGGATCGTACGTAAACTAGAAGTATGTAACTGTCATAACTTATTTGTAGTAAAGTCTATGTAACTATGTAATTATATTGTAGTTGAGGTGTTATTTCACTTTAAACTAATAATACAAGGTCGTGGTGAGACAAATTATTTTATAGTTATTACAATTAAAACTTTAGTTGCAATAACTATAAAATAGCTTATTGAACTATATACATTACTTCTACATATAAAACTTGTATAGTTACTACTTTTATTATAATAAATAAGTATTATTATAAACATTATTCTTGTTTTATATAATGTGGAATCTTAGAAAATCAACAAAAACTGCCTCATAATATTCATCATATATTAAGTTTATTTATAATTGGTCGCTTTTTTTATTATATCATATTAACGTCATTTACTACATTTCCAAATGTTTTCCAGAAATATCAAAAATCGAAATTATACTTGGAAATATAAGCCCATAAATCAATGATATATTTTGTATAGTTAAGTAATGTAATTTTGGAATTTTAAACCACTTAGGAACAAATATTACTGTTTGTTGCAAGAGAAAAGTCCTTTAAGGGTACGTCGCAAAATCGAAATTACTGTCTAATAAGAGCACATAAATAGCGCATAAATCTTATACGTTTGATTTTTGGAATGAATTATTCATTCTCAGCAGACTACCATATTTTTCACTGCTTGGTTATACTAGGGAGTTGTTGAAGATACGATGTGTTTTTTAAAGTGTTTTTAGTTGACAAAAAGTCTGAAAAAATTCTGGTACATGCTTCCAATATTTAGGAATACGTTTGTAAAGTTGTATGAGCCGAAATGTTTTTTACCGTATTTGTACATGACTGAATTTGAAGCAGAATCGGCAAAATGTGTTGTTACAATAAAAAATTCATATTTTTTTATACGTGCATAAACAATCCTTTTAGCTTCAAGTCCAAGATTAGTACTTATTATAAAAAAAAATAGTGTAATGGTGCCTGCTTTATAAAAGTATATTTATTTGGTAATTTAAAAATCTATATTTTTGATTAATGAAAAAATAGAAAAAAATGGTAATAGAAAAGAGGAAAAATATTTTATGTAAAAGAATCAGTAACATACTAGTTCTTTTATTTTAGAAATATTATTAAGGTTTCTATTTTTTAAACATAGTAGTGTAACGTGCAGATACGTCCTTGTGAAGTGTATTATACGCATTATTATAACGCATTCACATTCTTTGCAAATGTGCGTACGATGTCCTCGCAAACTGCTTTATGACATAAAGTGCATCAATATATGATTTTTTTTCCGCTCGGATTTCCACTCACAAAAGGTACAACGTTTCTTTTGTACAGAACGCACAGATACGTTTTAAAATTTCACGTATGGTCGATTTCAATGTTCTACTCAAACTACTTACATATAAGCGAGCTTGCATATAAGGTTGTAAGAGAGAAAACGAGAGCCTTTTTATAAAATGTCCTCGCTACTTCCTTTCCCCTCCTCCAACAGTTTCATAAAATATGTATATCTTCTCCAGAACATTCTTCCATCTTGAACATAAGTTTATTCTGAAATTTTTATATTTATTATGATGAAAATAAATTTTTAAATATCGAAATAAAAGCTAAAAATAACAAAAAGAATGATCTACTTTCTTTGACAAAAAACGATTTCATCGACTAAAGAAATTGTCAATGGCTCCAGCTCGAATTTCGCTGGTTACTATGCAAAACATGAAATATTTAATCAAAAATTTTTTGTAATACTGCTCTGCGCTCGTATATTTTTTTATAATTTATGATAGTACACAGTAAAAAAATTTTGTGTTAAATTTATATAACATATTTTACAGGTCCAAAACGGTCCATCCAAATTTTTCTGATAATTTAGCAAAGATAAATGTGTTAGAAGAAAACTCAAAAAAATTATGTTACATTGATACAAATTATATTATTGTTTGACACAATTCGGAAAGAAATTGTAAAATATTCGTAAAATTCACATTTACGTGTTGATATGTACGCTTTATTTTTTTATCTTAGAATTATCGTTTCAAAACTATATTACTTTTATATTATTTGTTTATTTACTTATAAATTATTTTGTATTACTATAAGAAATATATTGAATATCAATTTAACAAAATATTCAAATAACGAAATCACATTATATTAAACTGAGTACGTTAAAAACTCAAACATTTTAACATCAGTTTTAACACAAATATGAAATGTTTTTTAGTGTATAACATTTTTGATGATAATTCTACATTTATTTATTTTATGTTTTTGACGATTATTCATGTATCTTATTCATAGATAAATTGACATGTAAAAGTATCATAAACAAATAATACAGTAGTTATATCTTTAAAATATCATAAATTTTGATTTTATAAATACGAATTAGAATATTGGCCAGAAATATCTTGAAATCCTACACATACGTCCGAGCTTTCATTCACTATCAATGTCCCAAGCAGAATAAAAAGTCATCATGACATCAAAATGACATCAAATTGACTGCAAAATGATTATTAAAGTCATTGTTTGATCAACTACGATTCACTTTAATGTCATTTTGACATCACTGCGACTCGTTGTTCTGCTTGGGGTAATTTCGTCATTATTTTTGTTCGCTCCATTTGCGCGATCGCTTATACGCGAAAAACGCGACGGCATCTCTGCGTTTGACAATCGGTGAACCGGTATGCATACGCAAATACTTCGTGCTCACAGGCGCTCCCGTTCGATCTCGTTCCACTGGCGATGCCAGGGGGTCCCGATCGCAGGCGCCTATTTATTTTAACGACCAGAGGGTTCCGATGGTACTCGCTATTAATAGCACGCCGGTGTACCAAGGTTTTTAACCACTGCACATACACGACAATAACGTTTGCACGGTTTTCTATTATTTTTTTAGGTAGACGCGTGTAACAACAAGACACCACCATGGCGGACGACGAGGTTAGGTGTGTATTCGAATCTGGATTCTTTTTACTACGTTTTTTCGTGTCCTTATTCGTTATTTAAAAGATCAATGATCGAGGAAGGACTGATGTCCTCAACCCAGAAATATTCTCGAAAATTAAAAAAAAACTATATTTCGGTTTTTTCTTTACCATTTTTTGAGTTATTTTCTTTTAACCCAGATAGCAACGTGTCTATATTGTTGCTGGCATGCTGCTCTCAATCATATCATGTGTTGCTATTAGAATTGCAACAACTGAGTCCGCATTTGTTGGCAAACTAATATCTTTACGATATGATATGACTTTGGATAGCAACTTGCCGGTACCTCTGAAATCGTCAGCATCAAAATTTGTATTGTTGCCATTATGTTGATATAATAATTTATAGGCTCACATAATTCTGATAAATTACGAGGTAACTTTGATGCTGCTATTTTACTGTTACACTGCTGGTATATACGTTATCGCCTGCGTATTGCTTCAATATGTTGATATATTTGAAATGGTTGAAGATAAATATAAAGCAAGTTGTCGGCATCATAAGTAATCATAAATTTACGCGAGTTTGCTTAGAAGCTCTTTGTTATCTGGAAAAATAACACCATCTTTATTATCATCTATGTTAACGGTTTTAAGATTTCTTTCACATTTTAATGCCATAATATCCATCAATAAAGTCCACTGTCATTATCACATATTTTTTCATATTTTTCTGGAAAAAATCAAGTTTATTCTTCAATATTATTTTTCCAAAAAATTAAGAACACTACACGCAGAAAAAATACTGCCAAGAAAAGCGTTTATTCAATTTACTTCTTTTTGTCTAGTAAGTGACGACTATCTTTAACAAAGAATATTTTCTTGATAATTGTTTAAAATATACTCATCACAAATTTAAAAAACTTATTACCATATAATGAAAAAAAAGAATTTGTACTCTTTCGAAGAATATTATATAATTGTATCGAAGAAAAGTCAGAATAATAAGCAAATCGAATTTTTATTTCAACTTAATATTCTTGATTGAAGTATAAAATTAGTAGAATTCAGAAAATATTTTGAATAAAATTGATGCTTATAATGAATTTGTGATAAATTTGCGGATATATGAATTTATGAAATATTTGAAACAAGTAATTTTTACTTAATTCAAATATATATATTTTACTATGTGTTCACAGAAAAATAAAAATTTATTGTATTTTAAATAAATATTGCTTGTTTCAAGTAAATAATAAGTATATTTTAAGATTATTGTTAAGAAAATATTTTTTGCAAAGATAACCGTTACTTAAAAGAAGAAAATTAAAAACTGAGTAATCGTTTTTCTTAGCAGGAGAAAAACATTTTTCTGTGTGTAGTACCTCATTAGCAAAGTCGCTTTTTTTCGTATTTTTGAATAAAAAAAACAGAACAATTCTAATTTCCTTCCTTGATTTAATTTTTTGGGAAAATTAAGAACACTTAAGAAGGACCATGGCATGCAGTTCCGTGAAAATGCGCATTGAATATTTCTTAATGTGCACATTCTCTTTTTCATATTGCATCTTCGGTGGATTTTCGCCATTGCTGATTTTCACATTGAACAACGGAAACGCTGAAATACCACGCACCCATCCTTCGTGTTGAACTCGTGCAGTAAAATTAGCATTACTGTCGAAAGGTATGCATTGTTTGCGCTTTCTGTGATTCTGTGAGAGTAGTATAAACGCTGGTATAAACTGTAGTTTTAGCAAAGATAGCATAGACCTTGTTAATAAAAATAGAACGGTGAATTTACTGACAGTTTCTACCGCGAATCTTTCGATTCCCACATTATCGGAAAGTGTATTTGATGGACTTTAATTTTAATAGCTGGAAATTAAGCATTACTTTTCAGCAATTATCATTAAGCAAAATTAATTTGTAATTTTAATATTCTTAGAGAGTTTAAAACCAAATTCTATGCTATAAACATTATTGTTCATAAATTCGGGGACACTTGCAACTTTCTTGCATCTCACGAAAAGTTAAATTAAAAAACCTTTAAATAATTTTGAAAAAAATTATGCGAAATGCGAACATTATAAAACAACATAAATTTTTAAAATTTTTTTCTGTAAACTCTTTAATTTTGAACTTAAAAAGCATTTTATAAAAGTGAGTCTTTTGTGACAGAAGAAAATCAATATTATTGCAAAAAATCACCGCACGATTGTTTTTAAAAAATCATTAAAGCTTAGGAATTCTATTTTAAAATACTTTTTCGATCATTTTTGTCTTTAATCAACCTTTACAGTAAAATATTGAAAAAATATCAAATTTTAATTTTATGTAATTTAAGAACAAAATACATTTAAAAAATTTACTACTTTAACTTTCCTCTTTGAAATGCATTTTTGAAAACTTTGGTATGATTTTTTGCTTTCATCGAGATATTCGAGTTTTCTTAAGATACGAGAAAATCTGGAATCTCTTAATTATCGTTCCCGAATTTATGAACCGTAATGTAAGTATATTTTATCGTAACAAGAGACACATCTTTCTAAGAGAAAATTTGTCAAATACACGTTTTTAATGAATAAATCAATATCATAACATTGATTTATATCTCCTTCAATATTATACTTCTACAATATAAAGCTTTTATGTGTAAAGCTCCGAGGACTTCGTGCAGACCGAGAGCCTCTTTTTTTTCTTCTACAGTGGCATTTTTAAGACAGCTTAGTAGAAGATATAGACGGTGGTCAAGGATGAGCCACATAGTTTGTGCGCTCTGAAAAAGATTTATACGCTATGTAGAATGACGAGGCGATCATAGAAGCTCGCTTCTCGTCGTGATTATCCTCCCATTCCTCTTTCTTTTTTCTTTCACAAGAAACTTTCCACGGATCCTCCAATATCCTTCGTCTCGCTCTCTGCCGTACTTTTAT
The DNA here is from genome assembly GCA_003595255.1 of Solenopsis fugax. Lineage (NCBI taxonomy): Eukaryota > Metazoa > Arthropoda > Insecta > Hymenoptera > Formicidae > Solenopsis > Solenopsis fugax. The sequence goes on from QKQZ01052097.1 coordinate 7,507, forward strand.
TTTTCATTTATTTGTCGTCTGATATTCTTTCCATTTTTAATATTTGATTTTCATATCTCGCAAGAAGTGCCCTCAGAAGATTCTCAAACGGAAATTTTTCACCGGGTTTGACAGCTTTCATCTCCGCGCGTTTTTAAATAAATAATTTATTCCTCTTTATCTTGACGATTGTGACATCGCATCATTCCTGCGTAATGTCCACCTCGCGGCCGACAATTCTTCGTTTGTGCGAGAATGGGATAGAGTCTTCTTTTCGTATAATGAAGCCAATTTGCGCGGCGCAAACCACAAATGTAAAAGTTAATGAAGGTTTTTGGACCCGTGCGGTAGGGAACATATATTCCGCAAATTTCACCGTAAAATTTCCGCTCCGCAGGAAACGGGAAATGAGACTGGTCGTATTACGACCGACATGTCCGTTGTCTCCGTTATATGCTCTACGGCACGACTTTTTGTCTGATTTATCGCCACACTCTCGCCCTTATTTCGGCATTATTTAACGCGGACCTCACTCCACTCGTTTCGCGAATCTCTTCGTCTTACTTTATTTCTCTTCTTTCCTAGTAGTAACTCGAGCGAGCTATTTGTCACTCCAGTTATCCTTACGGGAGCAAAGTCTTTCCAGATTTTCAATTGCGGATTCAAGTCCACGAAGACCTGATCTCCTTGATTTGTTGATCTCAGTGTACCGTAATAATTTATATTTTATCCTGTACCTTTATCGTTACCCTTTCCAGATCAATTTACTGTTTCCCTTCCCGGTTGTATATTTATAAAACGGTCCATATCCGCCCGTCGTAGTTTAACTTCTTTCGCTCACGATGGCACGAAGAAGAAATTTTGTCTTTGAAAACGTGAAAATATTTGACATTTGTCGGTATATATCGGTACGTATAACTCAACACGAGTGCACTCAATGGAGACAACGTCTACCGAACGTCTTAGGTAGAACTTCCATTTACTGATTAAAATCGTTATATGAACACAGTTTTGCAGACCGTTCGTTTAAATCGAAGTCACAAGCAATAACTTAGCAATGTCGACGCAGGGAACATCGTCCTTGTACAAACTTTCCATTGATAATTACGAAACATTATATACCGTGTCAAGTATACAGTTAAAGTTAGTCAGTTTCACCATGTTTAAACTGTACAAGATGTCACAAGTTTCTCGCATTCAAACCTTTTACAAAAGATCCATTAAAGATTACTGGGTTAAAATAATCTTGTAATTCCGTAATAATTTCGAAATTTGATATGATATCACGTAGTATTTATCAAAATTGTAATTAAAGCTATGCATTAGGGATGTATCACACATACGGTCACTAGAAAGTAAATTGAAATTAGAAAAATGTGTTAATATTTATACTTTAAATGAAATATGTATTGCACATATGAAAGTTGTGTACACGATGTTAGTTTTTAATTTAATAACACGTTTTAGTTTATTTACTTTATTACTTATTAAAATTTAAATTATTTTAAAAATTACACGATTAAAAATAATGTATTAAGAATAATGTAAAAAATCTCAATTTTTTCATCATAAATACTTTAAGTATTTAAGATGATTTACGCAAAATTTCATTATGATTTTGAGCTTAGTTGTTTTGTAAAAATATAAATAAATAAATTTTATTTACAGAATATCTAATCTCTGCATCGCAATGAAACTTTACATAAATCATTTTGAGTATTTGAAATACACATTTAAGAAGTTCAGATTTTTGATTATTTCTGAACACATTTCCATTAGATCGCATTTTTACTTTTCATTGAAATAATTTTTGATTCAGGTGGAAAATCGTCCCGCCAAATTTTTATATTACATATAAGTGCAGTATCGAACAATTTATAATTTTTTTTCATAATTTTTTAAAAATTATTTTGAAAATAGATGTGACATGCTCAAATGATTTTTATTCTTTGCCGTGCCATTGTGAGCAAACATTCAACAGTCTCCTCGTAACCAGTGTCTTTCTTTGCTTTATCTTCGATCGAAACTAATTGGGGAGCTATTACAATAAAACATTAAACTCTTGAGAACATAGTCTCGGGCCATAGACAAACACCACCACAAACAAACATAAAACAATCAAACATATGGGGTAAAGTAGATACCAAACTCGCATGTGGAGTGGTTTTCATCTTGTAGTCCTTTTTGTTGTGTGTGCTATTTGTATCTAATGCTTTACTTTTCGTTAGATGTAATACTACATTTAATATCACTATGGAGAGCTCGCAGCACGCACCAAAGCAATATATGAAGTTTAAATAAATATTTTATATCGGAAGAAAATTGATGCAAGTGTAAAAAGAAAGAAAAGAAAAATAAATTGTTATCTTTCAGTTTGCATCTTGCAAATATGTAATCGTCAATTATTAAGACATGGAGAGAATTTTTTCTTAGAATTTACTTTTAAAATCATTTTATGTTATAGAATAGTTTGGTTAAATTTTACTAAAATTAATTTTATTAAAAGTATAGTGAAAGTCTTCAAAATCTTTATTGGCTCGCGACTACCATTTTGAGAGTAAATTCTAATAGAAATTCTCCATGTGTAGCGTTTATAACAACCAAATACTGTTAACGATGATTTTTAAACGTACGACACGTCGCGGTGTTATAATAATTAATACGGATTCGAAATGTGTCAAGGTAAAGTCACGATACGAAAATTCGCACGCCACCGCTTCTGTGCTAGATGCCGACTACGATTTATTTCTGATCCACACGCGCCGGTCGTTGAGATCTGCACAGCTTGTAGGAGGTAGAGCTAATGGTTGGCCGAGAGAGCGCGCGTAATGTCATAAGCGAAACGCGGCAGTTTGCGCAAAACGATATTACAAGATGCTCGCGTCGGGGGTACGCCGTTGTAGCGCTTAACAGCGACAAAGTTATATCACTCAAGACAGACTCCATTAGCTCTGCATCGCCATGAAACACGCGAAAACACGGTCGCTACGCTAATGCTTTGTAAGGTATCCCTTGATGGCGAAATCTGGAACACTGAACGCGTAATCTTTTCTTCCTCTCTAACTCTCCTTCGTCGTTGCTGAGGAATATTCTTTTTCACAGTCGAAAGGATCGCTCTGTAAAAAGTGTTTCAGATATCGCCGTACATGCGACCCACAACACAGAGAATATACTAACGAGAAATGTTCTTTCTCTCTTTTTTTTGCAGAGAAAGCGCATCGAGGATGTACGTAAGAGAGGAAACTAGCTATGAAATGTAAAGTCGTCTCTTAAAGGACGGCCACTTACCAGGCGGATGAAAGGAATCCTTTCATCGGAACAGGGCTCACGCGCTCGTTTTATTACGAAATAAAATCCATTGCAAATATTCTAAATTAATGATATTAATTTTGTGAAAATAGTCGGAAACCACGGTATAACGTTCCTTGAAATAGAATCGCGAAATATAAATATTAAAAACTCCTTTACACTTTTATACAACAAAATATATAACAAAAAATTTTAATATCAGTAGAGAGAATGTAATCAATAGCCCTAGATGTGATAATGATACACAGAAAAAAAAAACATTTTTTTTTCACAGAAATATAAATATTGAACTGAGATTATATAGTGTTAAATAAACATAACTTGCGTATACGAAGAAATTTTGTATAGTATTTATCAAGAAAAATATATTCTCATTATTCAATTATTAATAACTTTTATGAGAGAAAAAGAATATTGGATAGAAAATAACAATATCTTCAAACCAAGTAACAGAACTTTTTAATACCATTATTATCAAAATAATTATATTATACTCTACATAACTATTATAATATTGAAATAAAAATATAATTTTCACTAGAATTTAAGATTATCAAATTTTTTAAAGATTTTATATTTTTGCTTATATCTGAAACAATATGATTGTTAAATAGAACATGTTAGTTTTAATTTAATATTTTTTTTTTACTGTAGGATTGTGTTGGAAATATTCGAGTATTTAGAAAAATTAATATATTTTCTTTTCTAGTATGCATTTTATCAAAACATATTAATATTGGTATTTACAATTTTCTAATATACTTATTTCCAAAGAATTTGTATAGCAACAATTACTGTAGAGTTCGTAACTGCACTTGCTTTTTAATTTAAGACACGTGAAAGTTTAGCTCGAAAAGCAGAGAGACGGGAGTGCGAAAAATGTTAGATGAGTTCGAATTGCGCAACACTTTCCGAATTCGCGTTCCATGAGGCGCTTCAGGGCTTTCTCAGATGAGATGTTTTAAGGGAGTTTCGCACGAAAAATGCAGGAAAAGAAGAGGAAACAGCTGGAGACCGAGAGGAAGAGAGCGGAGGTCCGCGCCCGTCTCGAAGAGGCTTCCAAAGCCAAGAAGGCGAAGAAGGGTTTCATGACCCCCGACAGGAAGAAGAAGCTTAGGGTAAGTTCGCTTTTTGTTTTCTCCTTTTTGAATTTGGTCGCACGACCAAAGCAAGTTCTCTCCGCGCTCTGTAAATCTAAATCTGCGAAATCTTACTGATTTACAATGTTATACTTACAACTGTGATTATCAGTGATTATTCACTGTCTTTCAGTGATTAAGAGGGAGATAGTCTCACTGATCATAATCAGTGTATTATCACTGAAAGGCAGTGCTATATCACTGATTAATATAGTTATAAGTATACTATCCTATACAGCACAGAACGTTGAAAGAACGTGCTGAGATATTGCAATGTTGAATGCGAACGTTTTTTCAATGTTAAATCTACATATATTTATTTTGTTACATTGATTCTTAATGTTGTTGCAACGTTAAAATAATATTAAAATTATTATCGATATCTTTTTTGTCAAAAATGGACAAAAATAGAAAATCATGTAAATAGAATTGAATTTTATAAAATATGCATATAATAAATAATATGATATGATTAAATAATAAGAATCAATATTATTTTTTAAATTTAGATTTTTTCAACAATTTATAAACTAATATATAATTTTACACATTTATTTTATTCAACTTTTTTGAAAATAGTGTGCATAATATCTATGAAATCATTATTTATTGAATAAATGTAGAATCAATATTGAATTGCAATGTCTATAAGACATAGATTCAACGGACATTGAACGTTTCTGTGATGTCATCTTTACAACGTTTATACATTTCGCGATATTACTGCAGCATTCGCAATCTTGCAATTCAATGTTGCTGAAATATTGATTTAACATTAGTGTGCTGTATGGGCATGAAATCAGGCTGTTTACTATCTTTCAGTGAATAATACGCTGATTCCGATTTATATCCATTTTCATCAACATAGATTAACTATGATCTCGGTTTAATTTACTCTTTATTCTTTTCTTTTTCCAAAAATTAAAAAAAGATAAAATGTAAGTTAAACTGAAATCGACATTAGAATGCGGGATGTCCCCTTTAAGAACTCGATCGCGATAAGTGGAGCTTTCGTCATATTTCGTCATATCGCTTTTCCATCAATGAAAACGGTACTCTCGGCGCCGCCGTTTTCAAAAGTATGTTTCATAATACTTCTGTCGCATCGAATTTTCATTATCGACAACCAAGTCCTCGTTCCCGATTTTACCTTATTACTTCATCGCACGCCATAATCTTCTCTAGCATTGTTCGAGTCCGCCGTGTAATATCGCGATAATCTTCTTTGCGCCCTCTTGTGCGCCGATTTTCCCGCGAAATATTTCTCGCAACGACCACATCCATTTCTCCATTACTTTCTCTTATTCTTCTTTCGCTTTCCCTCCACCCCCCCCCATTTCCCCCNTCAATGTTCTGTTTTCCGGCCATCGCGTCGGCACGGAGAGTCCGAAACTTTCCCCGAGAGTTTATCTCGCCTTTTTACCTTTACTTTATGGTCCCGTCTTACGTTCGCCATTCTGTTTCCATCGTCGCGCAACATCCTGCTGAACATCCATGCACCCTCACCCTCGCCGATCCGCGCGTCCCTCTTCATGCGCCGTCGCTAGCATTCGCAGTCGCAATACATAAAGTTTCCCCGTGTGCATGCAGATTACCTCTTGGAGAATCTTTTTGCCGTTCGTCGGCCCCGCCGCGCCGTCGGCATGTTATTTTCCCGTAAATCCACCTTCCTTCCTCACGCTGCGTCAATATTTGCTACCCGCCGAATTTCGACCGATGATATCTCGCCGTTGACCGAAAGAGAAAGGCGTTAGCCGCGAGCTTAAATTATTTCGTGAGTAAATCGCGGACGGGAAATGTTCCTCTCGAGTCGAGCATTGCAAGCTTAACACGTCACAGCTCGCATTAATTCATTTCCATTTCGCCTTTTCTGTTATTACATGATACGTATTCATATAGACACAGAGATGCAGAGATTAATTACAAAGATTATGTGGCGTTGCTGTGACGTTAAAATCTTTTTGTTTCAATAACAGCCATTTTAATATACGATTAACCAATTGTGTAATGGGCAACTTATATTTATTAATTAAACATAATAATAATCCGCTTCATTGCATACGATTTAAATTGTTCATACAGTCTACAGCAGACTACTGAATATGAATTTGTATTTTCATTTAAATTATCAATTGTCAATTTCAGGAATCTGTTTGTGCTATTAGGAATTGATTCGTTGGTGAATCGAATAAATATTTTAGAGTAAATATTCCTAACTGAATTTCCTTCTCGTCTGTCCCCACGAAATGTGTTTTCTTCCCATAGAACCGAGCCTCACGAATTTTCCATGTGTTTACAGTTGCTGTTGCGTAAGAAAGCTGCCGAGGAATTGAAGAAGGAACAGGAAAGAAAAGCGGCCGAGAGGAGGCGTATAATCGAGGAGCGCTGCGGAAAGCCGAAGATCGTCGACGACGCCAACGAAGGTACTTTGCTTCGTTACTCAATCCTATTGCGTTTATGATACTTTTATATTCGCAAAGTATATTTCCTATATTCGCAACAAAGTTCGCGTTGTTTTGAGTAAAACTATAAGTTTACGTTTGCTAGCACTTAATCAATGGTTTCCAGTTAAAGCAAGGATCATTGCACAGAAACAATAAATTTGAAAGATTGATATAATGTTGATTTGATATAATGTAAATTACACAAGTAATTTTTACAAATTTGATATCTAATAGGAAATTTCATACACCTGTGCAATAGTCTTCAATTAAATAAAGTTGCATTTAGAGAATTATTTTAGAGAGATAAGTATTATCATTGAGACACAATAATTGATATTAATACGCAATGTTCATCTTCACAGGCCGAAACTTTGCGTTACTGCATTTCCCACCGTATTTTATCAGTCTTTTACAGATCGTTGAGTTAGTAAATTTTTCTTTATATTAAAAATATAGAAAATGCGGTCGAAGGTACGGTAATTGGCATATGATTTTCAAGATTAAACTATCATGTCGCTAAGAATTCTTTTTGTCTTAAAATAATTTTTCAATTCCAACAGAGAAAAAAAATTTACGTGAGAAAGCACAATACCCGAGACACGCTTCAGATGATCTGAATATACATGATGTGAATTACGCGACGCTTCTCGTACGATGCGTCTTTATTTTGTTGTACATTATTTTGTTTCTGATGGACCCCACACAGAGACCATAAAGCGCGTGCTGCGCGACTACCACAGTAGGATCGCGGCATTGGAGGATAAAAAATTTGACATCGAATATATTGTTAAGAAGAAGGATTTCGAGGTACTTTTGAGAGAGCAACAGTTTAGCGAGAACGTTTACGCGACGTGCAGTTAATGATAACGCGACGCTCACGATACAGTAACAACGACGCGCTCAATGTTGTTGCAACTTGTGTAACGCACCAAATCTCTGCCCGGTTGCGCATCTACGTAGGGCAACGACGAATGCAATTAAAGTTTTGGCAAGGAGACCAACGTCGCGAAATTGCTCCGATTGCACAATTTTACAACACGCACACCGATTATATTTAGCCGTCGTCAATAGCGTACACTCGAAAATAGCAGCTAATTATACGGCAAATAAAAAAGTGGAGCAATTTGTTTGACTTATAATAAAAAAAATGACAGAATTAAAAGTCTCTTTGTAATTCGCTGTAATTGTATTACAATAATTTATTTGCTACAATAATTATTATAAAAGTTATATTACAATTATTATAATAATTATTATACAATAATTATTAGAGGAAAGTCCAATACACATATCACTTTGTTTTCAGATAACATAGCTTAAACAAAAATTTAAAAACAAGAATACAAACTAGAAAGTGTCTTCTACTAGATAATATAGCAGTTTTTGTAATACTGCTTTGTATTTTGTAATAATTAATGTTTTCGCAACATAATTCGAAAAGAGCATCTAAAAAATTGGCAATCCAAAAACTGACACAATAAATAGTAATGGCAAAATTCAGACACGACTTCCTCTAGGGAAGGAGTTAATTATAAAATAAATTGATAAATTAAGTAATAAAATATATCTTTATATTTTAAACAATGAAGTTTATACAATTAAAAGATTAGAATTGAACTCTCCATTTTATATCTTTTTCTTGGTACTTTATTAGTGTATATGTGATTCTGTCGTGTCCGACACTATTTTTTTTACCTTAAAATATTAAAGAAAATGTAAAAAAATTCATAAAAAAAATCTGTTAACAATATAATTAAAGATTTATTTTTTATTCTCACGGAGAGATATATCGGTTTATGCTAAAATAATTTTATGTTCTAAGCCTCACTGAGGCCAAACCATGAAAAAGAAAAATATAAACAAAGCAGTTTTAAGAACTTACAAATATATAAAACGATCCAATATTATTAAACTCTATGCAACAGAAAAAAAATCGTGCAAATTTTATTCTCGCTTTTTAAAAATTTATTTTTAGTAGAGTTTATGTAGGAAGAAACCGTGAATGTATGAGCTGTGTGTTTTTATTTCTTTAATTTCTAAGCAGATCATGTTGTCATCATTATTAATACAGTGCACTGTTTAATTTCCGAGAAATAAGAGGGTACCACTTTTTTAAGAAGTCCATATCAGTATTGACGACTTTCCTTTACAATAATTATTCCAACTATTATAATAGTTACTATAAATTTATTGTATTAAGCTTTCATTTCAAGAGAATTTGCAATTTCGGCTTGTCGCGGTTACTTTCATCAAGCAACGAGCCAATGAATAATCGTTATCGAGCAACTTCGTGAATGATTAATGACTCTTTACTGAAACTTGAATCGTTCGTCGTGGCTTCTGCGGTCGGGCGAGAGACACGAGCTTCGCATTCTTTCGTCGCACCGTTTTCCATTCACACTTTTCTTTTCTCTTTTTGTTTTTATCTCTACGTAACACAAGACTGCAGTCGATTTTTTTTGATTCTGTCCGCTCTTGTTTTTCTTCGCATTTAATGTGCGCGCGATTTATCATACTGTCTTTTGTCTTCTCTCTGCTCTCTTCGTTTAATCCTCTGTTCGTGAATCTCTGGCAAATTTAATGGCAATTTAAGAATACTGAATGGATTATTCGCATCTTAATTATTGTGTTAATACGGCTTGTTACTACTCACTCTATATTTTCGCAAAAACATGAATAAGTCAGAATAACAGAATAACAATCAATTTTGGAACACGTCACGGTACATACGTTTACAATAAATTATTATTCACACTGCTTCATACAACACGCATCACACTTTTACTTTTAATGTACTTTTCTACTGATTTTTATTATTTACGAAAAACCTCTGACGCTTTTTTCATCTTGCGAAATATTGTATAGCCTCCGTTTCCCCACTATGCCATTACTTTCGATTTATGCGCGAATATCTATGTGCACCTCTCTGTATCGTCGTTCCTGGATGCAAGATTGTCTCAAATTTCGTAGTAACGTCTCGAAAATCGTTCGTGGAGGACGATTTAAGAGCTCGCTTTCGCTTACTGGAAACTTGAGACAGTCTTCGCGCCGCCGGCGCCACGGAACAGCAAACAGTTTATAACATTTCGACTTAGCTCTTACACACCGGGCTCACTTCCTCCCCAAACTTTCACGCCACACTTTCCACCCTCATACTTCATCCCTCGTTTGTTCAAGTCGTACACGTACGCGAAACGGACTCCATTCGCGTCGCATTCGCGAAAAGTTACAATGCGTCCGTTTACAGCGACATACGCGGTATCGACGTAAAAAGCGGTCAAGTCGCGAGCATTTTTCAAGGAGTTGACTTGAATTTTAACAGCTAACGTGAAGTCCACTCTGACCCAGTATCATAAGAGGATCAACCTTCTCGAGGGGGAGAAGTACGACCTTGAGTACGAAGTCGCCAAGAAGGATATGGAGGTCGAAAAAGTTTTTTTTCGTGGCAAACGAAAGATGAGCTGCGATTAACGCCAAATACTCTTTCCTATTCGTCTTCTTTCTTTTCTCTTTTATGCGCGCGAAAGCACACATCTCACTATATCTAGCGACTTGTTCCGATTTGCATACTTATAAAGCTGTCCGTAGTAATATTAGACATAGTCACATCAAGGCTGAGTATTTTTCTTAGCAGTAGCTCTAACGTAGCACCCCTCGCGACTCGTAGAATCGCTCAACGTAGATCTGTCTCATTGTCTCAAGTAACGTTACGCCATTTTTTCGTAGGCACCATAAGTAGAAAGAACTTTTGTCCATTTTATACTTGCGAGTATACGCACTACCCAGACTCAGATCCTCTCCGCAGTCCCGTATTTCTCACCCCGCGCTGATTTCCCCTTGAGTTTCCTCCACCCGCCTCCCGTGACAGGTTAACGATCACGCAATTGTCAGCTTCGTGCTTCTCGCTTCCAACGCGAAAGACTCATTTCTTTTCTATTCTCCCCATGATAATTTCACTCCCACACGAATAATCCCCTTCTTAGTAGTAGTAATATAAATCATCACAGAAGATCGCAAGTCGTCACATGCGTTAGTTTTCATTACATTTTTAAGTATCACAAAGTTATTTTTATTTTTAAAAAATAGATACGACGGCACAATTCGTTGATACCGATATGCTAATGATTTATAACAAAATGAACTAAATTAGAAGTTAATTGTTATCATTCTTATCCTATCGATGTCGACGAATTGGATAACAGCCGTCGCAATTTTAAAACTTTACGTAGTACCCTAGTTGATGTTTTAATTGCATCGTTTTTCTTATTTTTTTTTGAAGCTGTAATTCCTTATAAATTATAGTACGACTAGTACGATTAGAATTAATTTTTTTTTAAGATAGCCGACAGAAGGGATGATAAAACACATTCAGCGGATTCCACTTAGCCTTTTTTTTCCAATGACTTTTTGTTCTTTTAGCCGAGCTGCAGACGATCTGTTCGGCATATTGGAACAGACTATACTTACTCGAGGGCGATAAGTATGACCTCGAGAGGCAAATTAGATTGAAAGAGATGGAGGTAATTACGATCGGCTTGCCTAAAGAAGAGAGAGCCTGTCGAGTCACCTGCATAGATTATTTTTGTCCGACACTTTCACCCTTTCTCCCGCCCGCCCGTATCCACATGAATTTTTTAACTCCGCCACGTGCTTGACCGAGCGACATTTTTGGTCGAAACAGTTCTCGAAGGCGTTTCTTGAAGGTTGACGGGTCTTTGAACCTTCGGTATGAGCACGTTTGCACGTCTCTTAGATAGGGAAATGCCGCGAGACACTAATGTTCCAAACTCTCTATGAGACTTTGAGGACAGTTTGAAGGAACGTAACCAGCATTAACTTTTTTATCTGCATCGCGCGAACCTTAATGTTAACGTCCTTTTGTTTTTATGTTTAAATAAACCGTCAACGGCCGTTGCAGCTGCGATGTTACTTCGACGAGACCGGATCGCATCGCGCAACCATAAGAAGCAAAAGCGAAATGACGTTTTCACTTAATTTCATCAAAATTGGCCCTTTGTTCAATTGTTTTAATTTTCTGAGTTGTTTAAACTTACAAGAAAAAGTCCTAAACTCGAAAATTTTTAAAATTATAAAAATTTAATAATAGAGAATATCCTGATAGGTAATAAACTATTTTTTTTAACTGCCTGACTTTATTCTGAAAAGATAAAATTAAATTCTGAAATTTTTTAATCCATCTTTTATTTTTGTTTTATTATGAGACGTTTATTATGAAAAGTTTTCTAATTGATAAATCTCATTCAAAGAAATAAGTTTTCTCTATAAAATTTTGTTCTATTTTCTTTAGGGTTTGGTAAATAATGAAATAGAAACAGAAAATGGACACTATTTTCTAAGGTTGATTTTACCTCTTCAGGATAAATTTGAGCAGCAAAAAAATTGTTTCCCATATACCACAGGTCCCATGGATATCTCTACGAGATATCCATGGGACGTCCAAAAAGCATTCGTCCTAAGGACATCCTTTGGATAAAGTGTGCTATTAGTATTGTTATAAATCGGGAGATCTTCTATTGCCAAAGTTTCATGATTTTTTGATTTTCCAATTTGGGGACCTTTCCTTGTTGAACAAATAAACAAGCAACACAGAACATTTTTGGTAAAAAAAATCGTGCGGTATCATCGGCATAGCGTTATCCGCGCAGTTACGCCGGTTTATTTTTTCGTTCACGTCGCTTGCAGTCACGTTCAGGATAGTCCGGGACGTGCGAATGGTCGAAGATCGAAGTTTCGAAGGTGTTCAGCCGAGGCCGCGGCGGCGCCATGCGTATCCCCCGCGATACACCCGGCGGGGCCGACGACAAGGCGATCTCCATTTTCACGGAAAGGGACTTCAGGGCGGAATTACCACCCGCTCGACCGCGCCGAGGAAAACACCTCCTCGGGTTTCCCGCGACGACGTCCCGCGCGATTAAGCATTCGAGCACCGCGCAACTTTTATTACCGCACACGTGGAGCGAGAGAGGGACCGCCAATTTACTCGAATCGGAGATTTTGAAAGTTTTGCTTGTTGCGGGATCAAGGGCTCCCTCCCTCATCGGGATTCCAGCGTCGTTCGCGTGGTGTATTATTAGTATTCGAGTCGCGCGGTTTATATTCTTCGCTAAAATATGTAAAGCTAGGCTCACTTTGATTTTATATAAGGTATTATAAAAGGAATTATCCCTCGATTTAAATCGCCCGTGCAATGTTTATTTATTTGATAAACAACAATGACATTAACAATTAATGTAAGTTGAGCTAATAAAGTTAATTAATTTTATTAACAATTCATGTGAGTTAGACAAAGTTAATTAATTTTATTTTTCAAAAGCTCTATATCAAAGTTATAAATTAAGTTTTCGAAGATTTTTAGTAAATTTATTAGATATTTTATAATATTTTCTCTTTTTGTGCTCTCTAAATCTCGTAGAGTGAAACGTCACCCTAAAATATTGAACCTGTACAATTTTCCGAGTAATTTGTCACTAAAAAAAGGAAAAATTCACTCCTGGAGAGTGAAAATTCACTCCTACAGAATGAAAATTGATCCTGTGCAGTTGTTCGAGTGATTTTTCACTCTACGAGATATAAGCCTTGTATTCATGATGGTAGAAATCAATCCGAGATCTCGGACAGAGAGAGAATTGACCAAACGCATTAATCAGCCGAATTGTTCAAATGAGATTGATCAATTCTCTCTCTGTGCGAGATCTCGGACTGATTTCTAGCATCGTGGACACAAGGTTTTATAGACAGTACATTGTACTTCAAAAATTAAATTCAAGACAAGATTGACTGAATATTTCACTTACGATTTTCGTGACTCGAGTTTCGTAAATGATCCTAGCTTTCACACGTCGCGCGTCGCGTGAAATCGATCACATGTTGGAGCCGTCTGTCTCTCACTCCGCCTGTGCCCCTCCGCGGTCGCCTAAGCTGTCAGAAAAGCAAACATATCGAAGAACCAAAGATTTCTGAGAGACCTCTCCGTATTCTTTGTAGTGGAGTTGAAGAAGATTTGCCAAATGTATTACGACCGCGTCTACCTTTGTGAGGGTCAGAAGTGGGATTTGGAGCGTGAAGTTCGGAAAAGGGACTACGAGGTACAGGAAAAGTGAAAAGCAGCGACAACGGCGAACAATGCGAGGAGAAAGAGAGCAACCGCCAGATCGCACGTCTCTTTTCATCATTTCCTCCCGACGGTTGCCGACCCCCCGCGTATATCAGACGATAAGGGCATCACCCTTCTCTTCGCCCCGTCCGGTCACTCTCTTCGCGTTGTCTCTCGTTCTCCGCCCAACCCCCTTTCTGTACATACGTTTCTCTTTCGATTGTTGTTCTCTCGTTCACGATGTTTTTCTTGGTAGAAAACACACTTGCGGCGCGCGAACGCAAGTCCGCTTCGGGGCGCGAACCAATGGGAACAGTTCCCACGGTGGAGACGCGTGGAGAAACCTTCCAACGACGATCTTTTGCTACTTTACGAATCTTTGTAATCTTGATCAGTCCTGTCTCGATAATCTATAATATAACTGACGATCTACCACAGGGAAACGCAACTAGTTTTTTTTTGCCGGACCAAATATGAAAATTGAAATTATACTGCGAGCCGCACAGCTAAATGTAGAACTTATAAATATATAGGGTTTCTTGTAAAAATTGTAACAACGCTTAAGGGTATAATCTTGAGATAAAACTCCTAATAATGAAAAGAGTTCAAAGCAAATCAAATTGTCCGTAATTCACTCAGGCACATCGTACAAGGATGGTGCACTGAAAAAAGTTTGATAAGAATGATCAAGCTTAGATGATAGTTATTAAGCTTTGGTGAAATAGTTTCATTTAAATATTCAGTTAATATGACCAAATATTTAGTGACCGTTCAACGATTAGTTACTAATATGTTTGTTTACTATTAATATAATTAATAAATATCACTAAATATTTGTACTATAATCAAACATTTATTTGAAATTATTTCACCGAAGCTTAATTATTATTATCAAAATCTTTTTTCAGTGTGTATACAAAATCAATAGGAAAAATAAAAATCATATTTAAAAACACTTTCACTATTGTGCGTGATATGCCATACCTGATGGCGCTCATTTTGAACAGTTTAATTTATCAATTTTAAATATCTCATTTAAAAACTATTGTAGTCTCGACAATTTGATATTAGAATTTTCGTCTTAAAATGATTTCAGGAATCTACTCTTAAACGTTGTTACGATCATTACGGAATACCTTGTGTATTAAATATTATAATATACATTAAATCACAATAAGTATATTGTTCTACGTTATATATTAAAATAATTCGACACTACGAGCTATTAATTCAGTTTGTTTTTCACAATTCTTTTTCTGTGAATCAAACGTGGCTAAAGCTTGCGAATTGGAAAGCCTCGCGAGCTAGTTGTGTATCCCTACGACGATTCATCGTGCTTTTTTTAACGCGATCTTTTTACGCGAAGCATGACGAAACAGATGAACATCGACGAATAATAAGGAAGGAGATTTTTCTTTTTTACGTGGATATGAAGTGCCGCAACGGAAAACATTTTTGTCGGTCATGTATTTTTGCTCTGTCCTTTTTCTCTCTCTCTTTTTTTTTATTCCTACTTCTTTTTTTTACCGCGTAACGCGTGCCATTCTTTTCAACCCGCCTGTTCACTTCTCTACGTTTATCTTCGCTGTCTAGCTAAACGCACACTGTATCCACTTACTCTTTTATAACGTATCTATTTGTCACAAATCTATACTGTCACTCTCTCTTTCTCTCTATTATCTAACATAACGCAAATATATCTCTCTCTGAGCTTCATACTAACTCGCCAACGAAAAAAAAAAAAAAAAGCTTTACTCTCTCGAGTCAGGGCTGGGCAAGCTTATAGAGAAGACGCCATTGTTGTGTTACTATGTACTCGTAACTGTATACTGTATATATACTATCTCCTTGTACACTTTCTCAGTATTGAAGTTTGCAGTATTGATTCGCACGCGTATTTGCCGATCGCAGATTGAGACAATTAACGTTGCGTTTCGCGCGCACCGAGAAAAATGATCGTGAAACGAGATGGGCGCACGATTTCGCAGTGATAGAAGCAGTTGCCCTAGATTTGTTGCCAAAAAAAAAAGAGTACGCAATCGAAGAAAATCTATCACCCACGAGGATCATCGAAAGGGATCACTCCTCTGGTCTCACGCGAGAACTGAACTGACACTGTATGCCTGAGACCACGTGCGCGCGTGTATGTGCGTGCGTGCGTGCGTGCGTGCGTAGGTGTGCGGTGCAAAATCAGAAATGGAAGCGGTAGAAAAGAAACGACAAGTACACCTATCGGGAAAATACAGCGGTTGTTGCAACTTTCACGGTGTCTTCCTCTCTTATCTTTTTCTTTACTCTGATTTACATCACTCCGCTTCTCTTTTCTTTTCACGCGTAAGTTTCTCTATCTCTCTCTCTCTCTCTCTCTCTCTCTCTCTCTCTCTCTCTCTCTCTCTCTCTCTCTCTCTCTCTCTCTCTCTCTCTCTCTCTCTCTCTCTCTCTCTCTCTCTCTCTCTCTCTCTCTCTCTCTCTCTCTCTCTCTCTCTCTCTCTCTCTCTCTCTCTCTCTCTCTCTCTCTCTCTCTCTCTCTCTCTCTCTCTCTCTCTCTCTCTCTCTCTCTCTCTCTCTCTCTCTCTCTCTCTCTCTCTCTCTCTCTCTCTCTCTCTCTCTCTCTCTCTCTCTCTCTCTCTCTCTCTCTCTCTCTCTCTCTCTCTCTCTCTCTCTCTCTCTCTCTCTCTCTCTCTCTCTCTCTCTCTCTCTCTCTCTCTCTCTCTCTCTCTCTCTCTCTCTCTCTCTCTCACTTTTTTTCCTCTTTCTTTCCCTCTCTTTTCGCTTACTCTATTCAATTGCTTAACCCTAATACTCTGCACTATAATACACAATAAAGATTTTCCTCCATCAAGCACAAACAAATTTGCTTTACCGCGCATGCATGGCTTTTTCAACTAATAAACTGTTTAAGAGATGCGATGTATGTAAGGATAATAGGGGTATAAAGGGAACGCGGGTTAATTAACGCTGTTGGACATGATGACAAGTTTATGAGGAAACACAGGCGAATGACTCCATTATAACATTGATTAATTTCATGTTATTGAAGATTTGACTGATCGCTATCTGATATTTCGAAGCATCAAGTGTGTGATTGAAGGCAGATACGTATTTTGCCAAAATACTCATTGTTATATACGTTATTATAATACCGGAGTTGTATCTCGTTACGGAAATTGATCATCGCCAAATAAATGTTCTCATAACCAAATTGATGTACGTTTGTGAGTAACATTCATATGCAATAAATTGGCAAGAATTACATTTCTTTTTCTTAGTTCTTTTCGTCTAAGAAATTTTTGGAGATTAGATTCAGTTCCAGGTGGTTTATTATTCAGATGCGAATTATTTTACGTCGGTTTTAGAGAGATGAAATATGTTCGTAACGTCAATCGTAGTAGTTTAATTATCATCGCGGAAGAGCTTAAATATTTTTTTTGTGTGGACGATATATGACAATGATTTAAAACTTGCAGCTGAATTAACAGCATGAGTCCCATCACCAACTTTTTTATTAATCTCCGTGATTATAGTTGATAAAACTCCGCCAATCAGGTTAATAATAGAGTTTAATTCGCGTATACTTTCGCAGCTACGTGATAAGAAGTATGGCACTTCATATTCATCGCGAAGAAAGAAAAACAAGCAAATATTCTCAGTATTTTTATTTTATCGTAAGATAACACGTGAATAGTCGTGCGAATTTTCACGATTTTCATAAGAAACGTGTCTTTCGTCGTTAAAGTTTTGAAAAAAAGTACATCGTCTTATCTGCATTATGGACTATCCAAACTTGTTTTTTGTCAGTTTTTGCGATGTTTGCGAGATATCGCGTCGAAGAAGAGCATTAAAAACGATAAAAAAAGCTCGACAATGGATATACATGTAGATACTCGGTCGACAATGGGTACAAATCAGCTTCGTATACGACTTTGGAAAACGATTACCGTATACACTTTCCCATAAATACCTTATATAAAAGTTGTAGAGTCGTCTATTTTCTCCTATCACTCGCTTTTCCATTTTTAACTCTCACAAAGGTGGACTGGCTCAAGAACGGATTAAAAGATCACAAAATCGAAGTGCCATGCTGCGAAAATCTTCAGGCCGCAAATTCCTCCCCTCGCCGCGCGTCCCGCTGTGTCATCACTATTCTTTTTTCTTTTTGTTTCATCGATCGAACCCAGCCCTCGCCCGTTCCACTGACTTTTGTGAGATGGACAATATAAAATGTGTATATGAAATACCCGACTCACACGAGAGAGACATTGGAGTAAACACGTACAGGCGTCTACGATGGCTTTAAAGTGAAGAGAAATTGATTTTGCACCGATTCGCACGCACCACACCGACTGTCAGTGTCCTCTTGTCATGGTGTTCCATTAGGCTGTAAATAGCGGACTCTTCTTGGCAGAACTCTGTTCCCTTCTTCTCGCAAGAAAAGAAACTCGCGAAAGAAACTACCCTCTTCGCATTTTTTAGCAGCACTTTATTATCAATCTTCAATTTTGTCAAGAATTTGAACTGTTTACTGTACAAATATGTTCATACAGTGCATTATGGCACTGCTAATGATTATCTTGCAGCATTCAAAACAACTTTAACGTGTTCACGCATCGCTGTTTTGCAAACAAATATTATTCCGAGATAATTGGAGCGTATTATACGCGACGTAACGTTAAACGTCTGAGTGCAAAATAGCAAATGAAATCAACCGGGTATCGATTTCGAGGGATCAGTTTCACGCTTCGAGTGAGACGAACAGAGTTCTGGCAGTCTAGAAAACGGATTGTAGTGGATTTTGTAATTTTTTTCTCATCACCCCCGCGGCGGACGAAAGAGCTGATCGTGACCAGCCGGTCCCCTGATTGGCCAAAATGAAATTCACACTCCATCGTATCCAATCCCTCTTTTCTCTTTCTCTTTATCTCTCTCTCTCTTTCTTTCTTTTTTTTTTATTTTCTTTCGTACTATCCTACTCTCTCCCTTTCTCGTAACCTGCGCGCGAGGAAGAGAATAAGGAAAAAGCACACAACGAATGATTCCTAAAAAGAAAGGGAGAGAATCCGACAAGTGGCTTTAGAATAAAGTCCCGCTCCTGAAGAAACTGCATTTCAGAAAAGTAGAATGATCAGTGTCACCCGTATCGAGAGCGGGATAAAAGTGTTTTCAGAAACAGAGAGATGGATTCATATACAATGACGACTATGGCGATACGAGTCGACTTTGTATCTAGATTTAATCTATTCCGAAACTTTGCGTACGTAATGTGCAACAAATTCGACGATTTCTCTACTCCTTGTACGAGTTTCTGCGACATATTCAATCCTGCGGAAACAATTCCACAGTCAATCTATCTATAAAAATGCACGAATCATGGAACCTCTGCAATATACTAGTCTACGAAACTTCCTACTATCGCTATAAAAATGCCATTATCGATTTTTATACTGTTTGTTTTTTTTTGTTTTGTTATGACGCTAAATGAAATGACTTTAGCCGCGATGTTTCAATCGCGACATTTCTAGCCGAAAAAACGCAGTAAAGTGTTGTTTTATTGTGTAATGTCGTATTTGCGAGTAAACTCTCTCGTCAATGATGCAATTTTTTTCACTGAATTTTTATTTTCCATTAGATGTTTTTGCACATGTGTCGTCAATTTTGGATAGCAAGACGTCCCAATTTTTTTAGTTATTGTTTATTCAACGGATAATGTTTCCCCATATTCTTCCATTCTTTTCTTCCATTTTTCCATTATCATTCGCCCACATCGCGAGACCGCTCTCCTCTATTCCGAACCCATCACCGTCATCTGCTATTGCAGTTAATCCGCAAGCCAATTTACTGTCAATCTCGATCCGTCGAGTGGCTCGCCAGCTGAATATCCGCGCGCTTGCTCAACACGTGTAACTCCCTTTTCTCTTTCTCTTTTGCCTGTGCTTTTGCCACGCAGGGCGCACGCCGATACGATTTGATTCACCTGTCCGTATCTTCTATTTTCTTTCTTGATTAACTGTTTGTGGCTGGATTGTCATGCCGTTCACGTGAGTCCACTAATCCGCGTTTGATCCAAATACGCGTTTCTTTACTAGACAAGATTTATTATCGTATAACTGTCTCGGGAAAAGCTTTCCTTTGTAAATCTAAACGTTCGAATATGTCAAATATTTTTCGTATTTAAAGTACGTTTGCTCGAATGTCGTTTACATTGTAAATGAATATCTTATTGCTGAATGGACATATTCGAAAAACTCTTTTCTTATGCCTTGTATATAATGAGAAAATTACAAATACGCATGAATAAATTATGTCGCAATATCGAATGCAATCGATGTTAATACACATGTTCGATACATACAGATCGCGGACTTGAACAGCCAGGTCAACGATCTCCGAGGTAAATTGTAAGTATCTTCTCTTTCTACATCGCAAGAATCATGCAACATACACTCAGAGAAAAATTCATAATGGTGGCAATTGTAAAAGTGACAACTATACAAGTTTTATAAGTAGAAATAATGTAACTAGTTCAATAAATTAAAACTTTTAATTACAATAACTATAAAATAGTTTGTATCATCACGGCGACAGTATTTGTGCAACTATTAATTTATAGTGAAATACCACATCATCTAAATTACATTGTTATGTAGATTTTACTGCAAATACGTTATGATAATTATCTACTTCCAATTCATGTACGACCGATTAAGTATACAATCGAATAACTATGATACCAGTGGAGCAGTGGTGCAACATCCTAAATATTAGGAATGAAAACGAGGAACTCCGAACTTCGAATCTCAATCGGTTTAATTTTTTCGTTACCTTTTGCATTATTATTTTTCTATTAATTGTTTACCCAACAATTTTACAAATGGTTAATATTACTGCATTTTCTTAGTTCATATAACTTATTACTATTTTTATCACAACTTTGTAAAACATAGTTGAGCAGCTACTTGTTCAGAAATTTATAGTTGCTGATATGATTTTTTTCTCTGATGTGAATGTAATTTCTAATCAAATTACTGATATTAAGAATATATTTTATCGTTTAACGCTCTTTTGTCGCTTCAGCATGAAACCAACCCTGAAGAAAGTGTCTAAATACGAGAACAAGTTCGCCAAGCTCCAAAAGAAAGCCGCCGAGTTCAATTTCCGTAATCAACTGAAACAAGTCAAGAAGAAGGAATTCACCTTGGAGGAGGAGGACAAGGAGGTAAGGATGATCGTTTTCGATACAGTCTTCGCGTCTAGGCGACGTGAATCTTTTTGCAAAAATGTTTTTCTCCCTACCCGTCAATGGTCTACTCAAGCGTTTTTTGAATTTATCAGAACGAAAGGATTTTTATGGAAATATAAGAGCTAGAGAATTCTACTATATGTTATAACTATCTTCATCTACTTCAAGTAGTATTTAATTCAATTTTACCTTGCCTTTGTCCATCCAATAATATCTTATTTTTATTACATTATTATCGTGTATATTTCTGCTTAATTTCGGCTGATAAATTCATCGATAGTTATTGAGTTTTGCAAGGGACGCTCGTTTTTTACGACCGCACGACGGGTAGGCATGTAGTAGCGTAGTAAATGTTTTATCAGTGAATCAAAAAACAGTTTTTGTAACCCTGGTTTTCTTTTTGTGTACAAAACCCAATTGGCAGGTTTTCTTCGTTTAAGGAGTTTTTTTCGTTCAGTGTATCATGTCCAATTTAGGAGATCCGCACAGCCTTGTTTGCATTTCGATTATCGCTGCTATTAAAATAATTTCATAATATTCCCCTGGAGGGAATTATTTTATCAGCTAATTTGGAGGCTAAAATTCTCGGAAATCTCGAGCAGTGGATAATCGTGCGGTAATTAATCATCGATTCATCGGACCGCGGATACTTTCAATATTAAATGTATGACGCTATTGTCATTTCGAGGATGAATTTATGCAAATCGATTAACCGCAAAATGTATCATTGTGATAATCAATGACTGCAATCGTTTTAATAATAAATATCGATATATAGGGTGTCTTCCTATAATCATCTTGTAATATTTTAATAGCATATTCTGAAGATTAATTAAATACAAAGATTTTCATAGAAGATATTATCATAATTTTTAATTTATGTTTAATTACTATTGTTAACCCTCTGACACTGTTCGACACGAATAACTCAGTGCAGTTTCTTTTTTTGAAAAACTAAGAACATTGTAATTAGTTATAACATCTGTATACATTTTTTTTAAACGATCATACAAATACTTTCTAGAGTTGTTCAAGTATGTAAGATTCATTAAAGAATTTTTCAAACTTATAAAAGTAATGAAAATTAACCTAGAGATATCGTAACCCAACGTATACAGAGGTGTAAAAAAAAACGAATGTACAAATGGTTATTATTAATAGTTATTAATTATTAATTAATAGCATAAAGTTTACGTGTTTACGATCGTAATTACACCATTACTAAATGCGTATTACCTTCGTCATTGCTATTGATTACAATAACTTTTGATTGATTATAATAACTCAAATGATATCGATTTTCACTGCTCGACTAATTTTGTGTCTCGTTAGTTTCTTACATGCAAATATTACGTGCATATTATCGTAATTAGCTTAATTGTGATAAATTTATTATTAATAAAAGATTTTTATGAATATAGAATATTATTTTTTTCGTTTTATAAGCGGGATCTCCTCAAGAGGACCATCCGTAGACATATGTCTCCGTATTGGAAGTAGTAGTAGTGGTAGTTGACTAGGCAATTTGTGTTGTTCTCCACAGCCCAAGAAGTCCGAGAAGGCAGAGTGGCAGACCAAGAAGTAGATTTAATATGAGAAAATAAAACAGTTTGAGTGCGAAATCTCAATAAAATACAAACATTACTATTACGACGCAAAAAAACTCGAGAACAAACAAAAAAACTAAGAAACTTCTTACACACGCGTTTATATACATACACACACATAAGAAGAAACGTTGACACGATCGCGTTTGTACAATCGACTGTTACGCGCGCAAAAATGAGTCATTATAAAATACATGGGAAGGAAGAAGAAAACAAACGGATACATAAACGCGTAGAACATTTTTGATACCGTTTCATCGACGTCTCGCATGTGTTCGTCAGCGCATTTTTATCGTTCACATTCGTTCGAATTGTTGTCAAACTAGTTCGTCTGCGCTGCAGAACAAATTAACGAGTGAGAATTAAAAATTGCCCGAACAATTCTAGGAGTTAGCCGATATTTGATTATATCCCTTTTCCGCGTGGACTAGACCGGTCAAAACGAGCGACGTAGGAAGATGCTGACTCTGCGTAAATATTCACGTACAACTGTCATATACATAGAAGCGATAAAAGTTGTGGCAATAAACGATCGAAGAAAGCGCACGTGAATAAGTCAAATGTTCATCTCGTGTATCTCTTTCATATATATATAAAAATATCCCCTTCATCGGCAGATTTCTCCCTCGTTTCTCTTTTTCTTTTTCTTATTTTTATGGTTTATTCCTTTCATCTCTGAAATTTCTCGTTGCGAGAGATCGCTCTTGATTTTTATTATTTTTCTCCTTCCTTTGTCTCTCTCTTGGCGTCCATTGGATACGAAACTCGATAACGCGAAATGATCTCAATTTCCGATTGTTTCCGTTGTGTGTAATGGAAACGTGACGCTGTGTATGAGAATGTTAATGCGATCATAGCACCTTGTATTTTATGCAAAATCAGATATGACTTTCGCTCGGGCGCGGTGCTCGTATTTTCTTGTCGCGTGATAAGAGAAATTCTTCCAGACGATGTTACGCGAGCGCGTATTTCAAATAATTCGATAAGGAGGAAGGTCGGTTGTTATCGAGGATCGTACCGTTTTTCTCTCTTTCTCTTTCTCTCTCCTGTCGTAAAACTTCATTAATTCGCTTTTCTCTGAAGCGTTTAATTTCCTTTATCTTGTTTTTTTTCTCCGACACATCACTGCCATTAGAGTACTGTCCAATTTGTATCCATATCCGTTTTTTTTTTTATTTTGCGTTCTCTCGCCTCCAACCACGTAATTTCGCAAAAATTTTCGCGATAGCGTAATCCAGAGCGCGAAGTAAATAAAATATAAGATTAAGAGGGACGCAAAAAGGTGAGATTGGCTTGCGAAATATATTTGAAGCTGACAGTTCCACTTTTATTTCGTACATAATAGCAGAAGCGCTTTACTCACACATGCCCGCTCACTCGCGTTTTTCTACTCTTCACTGTCTAATTATATTGTTGCCTTCCGTTTTTTTTCGCACACTCGCCTCGTTTATCTTCTTTTTACACGTGTTAATTGCCGCACACTTTCTCACGCAAGATCGTTCGTTCCGGCGGATTGCTACCGAATGCAAAATGTTAGAAAAAAAGAAATCAATAGAAACAAAAGTACAAGCTCGCCTGAAAAAAAAAAAAAAAATAAAAACTGAAACACGCACTCTTTGAAACTAAAGTCGTTTGATCACGCAATTGAAGCCCTTTTGTAGCTTGCCTTATCGCAATTATTCGGCTGCCACGCTTTCAGACTGTAGAATTCGTTGTTCTGTCTTTTTGTCTTTGTTCGTGCACAATCGTGCACGCATTTTGATGTTTTTTACGGAAAAAATCTTTCATTATCTTTTTCTAATTACATTATAAATAATAGGAGGAGAAGATGGTATTATTGCCCTTCTAGAAGTTATGGCCACTTGTAACATCCTCGTTATTAGGCGACGAATACCAATGATTATTTATGGAATCATTTATTTATTATAGTAGCCCATCGTTATGCAATGACGCTAATATGCTAATACATAATAGCTGACAAATCATTTTTTATAAGGCATTTTTATTTTTGAGCATTTCGAAACATTTTAGCATTTAATTACACATATTTCCTCAGTCTTTTCAAACTTGAACATATTATTACATTAATGTATGTACATTTGTGTGTTTCTTTGTTATTTAATTAATTCTACTGTACACATTTCGAGTTATACAAAATTGAGCAAGGGATTTTGCCAGTGCAACCCCTAAAGTGACGGAATTATTGACATTACAAAATTCTCCGAGTTGACTTTACAGAATTGAAAATTTTTTTACATGTATAAAGTATAAAAGAATAAATCACGAAATACTTAATTTGAAAACAAAAAATGTAAAAATTATCTACATGTCATATAATAATTTTTTAATATTTTTTTGTTAAATCTTAAATTTTAAATCTATTTTTGCGGCGGGGCTACCTTATGATCTCTGTTTTTNCTTCGAGCCATTATGAAGTGTCGTCAAGTTATTATAAATAACATTCTAACAATAAGTAACAAATATTTCATAACTTTGAATTTAGAATCGATTGAATGACACATTGACGAACGTAATTGCGAAGTTTTCAATGTAAAATATTGATTATTAACAAAATTATTGTACAAAATATAAACAGGAGGCCACAATATCATCTTTTCTTCTAATTAAGAATACTTCCGATGATCAATATGCGTGTCGATCACGACATCGATCATGCCTTACAATGTAAGCCATGAACGATACTCGTTAAGTGATATTTAAATGTATGCTTAATCAGTGTCTTATCTGTTGACTAATAATGTTGCTCTTGCATTATGTTCGCAGAATGCGTCAAAAGATAAGGTAAAACTTTAACAACCAACTTGTAGCTCGGCATGTCTGAGTAGGAGAGAATGACGCGTGTGATAGATGAGAGTAGATAGAAATACGCGCACAAGCGCGTGCGTGTGTGTGGAAGTGGAAGGATGGAGAGATATAGGATAGAAGAGAAGCTTTCTTCGTTTTTAACGTTCGCGGTGATTCAGCTTTGAGAGCAATCTTTTCTTCAATATTATGTTCCGCTTGTTCGTAATTTGATGTTTAGACGCATTGCTTCCAGCATTCTCAACAACGTTGGAAGTCGTTGCCTTAGTTTCTCCATTTCAATTTCCTTTTAAGATTTCTTTTTATTTTCTTTTTTTGTTGGGAGACTCGTTGATTCTCTTTTGCCGTTGTTTTTTTTTCTTATTTTCACTAACAGTCTGCACGGCTTTGTAGATGGTCTATGACTGAGCGTAGTGCCAAACGACGTTTCCCGGAAACGTCGAGAGAATTTTTTGGTAGTATGAGAATTGGCGATCCCACGAAAACTGGCGAAGAAATTCGCAATTGAACGGTATATGGCGACGCGATCCACGACGACGACGACGACTACGATGCAATTTTTGTCTAGATCTCGTTCTCTAGATTTTTGGCATAAAGTCCTCCCGACCGAATAGCCCCTTTCAGAAGTTTTTGCCCCTCCCTTAGTATTACCCCCGCTCCCAGCTTTGCGAGAGCATTCACCCCCGACACTGCTAACCAGTGTGCTAGTCTAATTTTCAACATGTAACGAGATTTCCACGCATTTAACGTGATGTTTCCTCGATTTTGCAGAAGAAACCCGACTGGTCGAAGAAGGGCGACGAAAAGAAGGTAAAGGAGGAAGAGGCACCACCGACACCGGTGGAAGCATGAGAGAATTGAAAATTCTCAGTCACGTCGTTCCCGAAAGAGAAATGCAGGATCGTCTGTCCGTCATCGTCAATAACCGCTCGATGCAGGAACTCCAAAAAAAACCTCCTCTATATTTTTTAACGATCGACTCATTAATTTAATATGTCCCGTTGAATTGCACGCAAAAATCTTGCCCGTCCGTCTGTCCGTTATGATTGCTCGTACGTCCCAGATTGTATCGAAATTTTTTGACATCCAATATCCGATCCGTAGCTCTACACTCTACACTCTACTCGTGCCTGTCCCATCTTTTTTTACGGACGTAACTTTTTTTTTAATGGACCTTGTAAATCATCGTAGAGCGTGCAGGATTCGCAAGAAAAAAATGTAAAATAAAATTTCTCTGTCTTTCTACAAATCAAAATGCGAGGGGAGAGATATTATATGTAGAGAAAATAATGGGGGGAAATGTTACTTAAGGTTTTATTGTAAAGCAAAATATTTAACGATACACAAAACCTCTGTGTGTGATCATTTTCCTAAGTTTTCTTCACCTTCCTTTCATATTCTGTCTGTGAAAGTTTTTGTTTTAACCTTTGATATGTATAAGATAATATTCGATTTATGTACGTTTTACGTTTTATGTACGTTAAATAATTATGTTTTGTTTATGCGTTTTTCATTAAGCAGATAGTGTAGAAAGAGACTTATTAACGATTCTTAATGATATAAATATAAGATATATAATGGCACTTTTTTCGGTTGTCTTAATCATTTAGAAAACATTAATTAATATCTTTATTAAATATTTATTTTTATTATTTTTGTTTTGTTATATTACATCCAAAATTAAATGATTTTAATTGAAATTAAAGTGTTCTGATAAAGTTACACTACTGTTCAAATGTTTCACGCTTAAGATTTTGACGGATTTCACGAAAAATTAAGTATAAAAAAATTCTTTAAAATTTTTGGAAAGGTTTATACGAGTTAAGCACATTAAGAAATATTTTTTTCTCTTCTTTCTTCTGTCCATAAACTTTTTAAAATTTTAAGTTAAAAAACATAAGAAATATTTTTACACAAAAAGTTCGATACGATTACGAAAAATCATTATATTAATTTAAAAAAAAAAAACATTTTAAAGCAAGACTGCTTTTCAAATATTTCTTTGTTAATTTTTATCCCATAATATTTCATCAAGTTACAGAACTTTAAAGTAAAAAAATATTGAAAAAATATTAATTTTCAATTTAAAGTAGTTTAGGAATAAAATATTGTTTTGTAAAAACTAAAAACTAAAAGACTGATTCAAAGCTCTATTTTTTTTCTCCTTAAAATACATTTTTAGAAACTTCTCTACGATTTTTTTTACCGCGATACCTAATTACGTGAGATGCGAGAAAATCTCAAACGTACTGAAACTTTTGAGCGATATTGTATATTTCTTAAATAACGTACAACTTTTGGCATTCTTCTCTTATTATTTTGACTTTTGATAATTTTTACTTATGAAGATATAGTTAGAGGATTTGTATTTTGAGCCATTATTACAGCGTTAATTTATGACAATAGCGACGAAAGCTTTTTAATTTACAGATGAGCCAATATCCAGGGAAACGGTAGGTATGTCACTAACTGGATTTCGC
The DNA here is from genome assembly GCA_003595255.1 of Solenopsis fugax. Taxonomy (NCBI): domain Eukaryota; kingdom Metazoa; phylum Arthropoda; class Insecta; order Hymenoptera; family Formicidae; genus Solenopsis; species Solenopsis fugax. Next base: position 35,639 of record QKQZ01052097.1, read on the forward strand.
TTCATAACTATTCGCTATTGAGTGATGCTTTCAACACAGCTTCATCACGTTCGCTATGATACATGAGCTCTTATGTGCTTTGACAATTTCGATCTGCTTTATTGATTTATGGATCTATTCATTTCCCTTCATTTACGAGAAGTATTTCACATACCAGTATTTTCCAAAATAAATGTATGATTCCGATCGACACTTTATTTTGAATCTTCCGCTGATATTTCTTGTAATTAAGTTACGATTACAAATGTACAACAAATTCTTTTGCTTTTTCATATTTGCCATTTTTATATTCATTAATTAAAAATATTACATTTAAAATCGAATTAAAGTCTCGGTACGCTTATATAAACTTTTAGAATCAAGCATAAGCTTTTACGCTTTACTCTCGCAATTGTATCGCAGTTTCTTTTGTGTGTGTTTATTATTAATTATCGTGCTAATTTGTATCTCGATAATGGACGTTGATATATCCAATTAAATGGCACTTCCAACAAAGCCTCATTATATCAACTCCGGGCAAACGTTGAGCGTCCTTTTTCATCCGATCGCACCTATCGATTTTCACAATCTCGCAATTTATTTTCGGGATTCATCGATCGTTCGCGACATGCTGTAACCTTCTCCGCCGCCACCTCGTTCGACGGGTTTCACGCATTCGACCGTATTTATAATCATATTGGGTGTCGTGCACATTGTTTAATTATCTTGACAATATTCGCCGATCACAATGGCCACGATGATTTATGGCCGCAAAACGCCGCCGACGAAGCCGCGGGAAGCGCGCGGCGCGTCGTAAGCTCGCGTTGCATAAAGCATTATTATCGAGAGCGGGACAAATGACGTATCTATAAACGGTGGTTTAATGCGAGTACATTTGCGAAATGTGCGCGTTGACCGTTAATCATGCAATTTAATACGCGTGTCCGTGACGGTTCATGCAACTGCACGCGCAATTGTTTTGTTTGTGGGGGATGCTTTTCATGATAACCTCAGTGACGAGACGCATCCGTTTCGATTTTCAATCGCGTGTCCTTAATGCAATATTCTACGTCTTTTTTTAATTTTTATTTAGAAACCTTCTAGTCAGAGTCGCGAAATAACGATTCCAATTTTGATTGATGCCGGCATTTTTCGCAAAAACCGGAAATAGCAATGGAGCGAAATTTGATTAAAAAATTGATATAATGAGACTAAAGCATGGAAATGCAGAAAATCGGAAATGCAGAGTTGTTACAGGCGCGATACATACATTTCAGAGAATACTTTTGAAATACATTAATAATGTAATTTCTTTTTTGACAATTGTATTTAGATGCATAATGTGTGTCTCTAGGCTAATGTGTCATGTTGAACATGCCTTTTTAGTGTTAAAAGTTGTATTTTATAGGCTATTTTTGATTTTTGCTGAAAAATGGAATTATCAACCTAACATTGACGTTATTTAGCGACTCTAATTAAAGGGTCTCTAGTTTTATCTCATTAACTTTATCGGAAAAAAATTGTAAAACTAGAGCCGTAACTAGGCAACAAAGACACTGGCCCAGCCTCAGGACGAAGGGGGAAGGGGAGAGAAGAAGTCTTGGAATGGAACTGATAAAAAAAATTGTCAAATATAATATTTTCAAATTTTACCATCCAGTACTTACTATATTCGAACTAATTTTTTACGTTTTTCAGTACTTAAGTATACTGTACATATTAATTTGTTATTATTTGCTTTAAATGTCGATACACTATAACTAATATACCCTCCGAATGATGAAGCTATTGGTAGACAAATAATTCATTTTGAGTAAGTGTTCGTTTTCCATATAGGAAGGCGAACAAGCTGAAACACCCGTGGCAGAACCACCACCACCGGAACCAACACCGACCCCAGAACCGGCGCCAGCCCCAACTCCTCCGGCTCCTGTACCTCCACCAGCGGAACCCGCACCAGCTCCTGCACCGTCACCGGTTATACCTCCAGCTGAAGGAGTTCCACCAGTTCCTGCGCCAACAGCCGAAGGTGCCCCACCGGCAGACGGAGCGCCAGTACCCGCTGGTAAATATCTAACATAAGCCTTAAAGATGTTCGACAGTATAAAATACTAGCCGAACTACTAAAAGATATCAAAATTTAAAAATTGTAGGCTTTTGAGGAATAGATTATTGCATAATGCATACCCAGATAGCACAATAAATTTGAGATGTGACATACATTCTTAAATATTCTGAAATACATGTACTTCTTAAAATTATGTTCACACATTGATTCGTCTGTCTCTCAGAAAGCTTTCTTTATCGAAGGTTTGATATACAATACTCACTATATTTATCTTTTCTGTATTTTATACTTTTTAAGAAAATATTAATCGTATGTAGAAGGCGCACCTGCAGCAGTCCCTGCGGAAGGTGCTGTACCACCTACAGAAGGTGCTGCACCACCAGCGGAAGGTGCTGCGCCACCAGCAGAAGGGGCTGTGCCACCGGTAGAAGGAGCTGCACCTGCGGAAGGAACAGCTCCGCCAGCGGAAGGTGCACCTGTTGAAGGAGCACCTCCAGCTCAAGGTTCTGCACCTACCGCTGCTCCTGCGGAAGGTGCACCTGTAGAAGGAGCACCCGCTGCACCTCCAGCTGAAGGTTAATTTGATCCTATTTCTCTTTACCTGATTCCTTTATATGAAATAAATTCACAAAAATCATGCTTAATTTTTTTGTCCAAAAAACGTAAATAAGACAACTGAATTACACATTAATTGTTCAGCCATAATTATGTTTGCAAGACTAACACATTTGTAGTAGAAGCTACTGAAATGTTAAACGAAAAATCGATGGAAGCTTTCTGTTGTCAATTTATAACACAATTTTATGCTAATTAATTTTAAAATAATAAAGCAAGATAAAATATTCCGCTTATTAGTAAATTCAAATTATTTTTCTTGTATGCTGCACAAATTTATCTTCAAAATTATGGTAGTAATGGAATAATATGGATTTTGAAGAATTTTATTATAATTTTAATAAAATTTTAGAAAAAATTTTATAAAATTTATACTACATTATTTTAATATAATATAATAGTTTGTATAATTTTAATGTTTATAATATAATAATTAAATTAAATTTAACCAAAATTTTACTAAATTTAATTAAAATTCTTTAAAGTGCACGTCGATTCTCTTAAAATGTGTTTGAAGGTTTAATGTCTGTCAATTATTGCGAATTGTCTACATTGTCAACGTCTGTCTTTAATTTTTCGAATGCCAAAGAGTAAAGAGGGATCGTGATTGGTCTATGAAATAGAAATTTTAGCATTCTTCAAAATACAAAAAAGAAAAATTCAAAAAAGAAAAATTGTGCAGGTGCGACACCAGCAGCACCAGCGGAAGGCGCTCCCGCGGCACCGCCAACGGAAGGAGCTCCTCCAGCCGAAGGAACCGCTCCTCCCGCCGCTCCAGCGGAAGGCGCACCAGCTGCACCGGCTGAAGGAGTTCCTGCAGCTGCACCCGCAGACGCGACACCCGGAGCTCCAGCGGAAGCTGCACCCGCGCCGCCCGAAAGTACGTGAATCATTTATGATCTGACTTATTATATATTACTTTTCAGGTTACATAGTGAAATCTACTTTTTTTTTCACAAATCTGTCGCTTTAAACATTTTTGTAAACAACCTTTTTTTTTATGCAAGCATTTTGTTTTTTAAAACCGAACTCTCTGAATTCGTTGGAGTGGAATCTCGCTCTAATAGAGTGATAATTCAGCCAGTCTTGAAAAAGAGTGGCAGAATTTTCACTCTTTCAGAGTGAGATTCCATTCCAAAAAAATTTAGAGGGAATATTTCACGGTTTCACATTTTGCAAGAAAGAGCGAGAAGACGCAGGAACGATAGAATTTTTCGATCGCCAGTCCTACGTCATCCAGCAAAATTGGCGTCGTATTAATTTTGCGTTTTTAACTTAATTTTTAGCTAATCTAGTTTTGATATTGCGAGTTACGATCCGCATCAGAGGCAGTCCCGCGCTAAAGAGCGCGAAATTCATCATGAACGGTATGTCTAAGCCATCAAAAAAGCATAAAACGCAACGGACTAAAAAAGAATCATCGCATCCGACGGACTAAAAAAAATGAAACTCTAGTAATCACTGGCATGCGGACGAACTAATTATCGCGAACTAATTGCGCACCAATCGGTCATCATCCACGACCATTAGTGCCTATATAATTTTGAAGGAAACAATTTCAACGAGAATCTACTCTCCTCGGCTTCATCATCGGCTTATCATCTTAGCTCTAGTTAATAATTCCGTACTCGGATCTGTCACGCGGCGGTCGCTTCCTACGTTAATATTCTCTCTTTTTCCCCGTATAGCACCCGCATCGTAACTGAAAGAGGGGACGAGGGGTCATCTTGGCGCATACTCTCCTCTCGTTGACGTCAAACTTCGCGGAACAACTACACGGCCAGCGGTAAAGACACGGATATACGGTGGAACCAGCGCCATACTCGACGTCTCTCGCGGCTCGCGCTTTTCTTGTCGTCATCATCATTATCATTACCATTATCGCCAGTATCGTTACCGTCATCCCCATCGCCGGCGCCGCCGTTGCC
>QKQZ01052098.1:0-14894 GCA_003595255.1 Solenopsis fugax
TTAACTTAAAATTTAGAGTGGACTTTCTGGAACATGCAAAAATGTTAAAAATTTTTTACTGTGTACCAATTAAACATATAATAAAAAATTTTATTTTTCTAAATACTTGGTACGTATTACTAAACATAATAATATAAGCATTTTATGGTTATTAAATATTTAATAAATTCGATATAATTAACTAACTGAATATTTAATTGGCATTATTCATTCAACATTTGGAAACTCTTCTTTCAGTAGATATACATGTAAAATTTTTAACGTTCGTGTTTCTACAATGGCATAAAAGGCATATTTTTTGGATAATATTGAATGTACCTTTTGTTTGTTGGAAGTAAATATATTAAAGACAAATGGTAACAAGATGAACGTGTTGCTTGAAAAGAAAATATACGCATTATATGCGTGCGGCTCGTATTAGCAAGCAAAACACTCCCGCGATGAATGCAATATTACAGATGACCGCGATCTCTCATTCGCCTTTTCATTACAATAAATCTATTGAATGTGTATGGATGTTTAAAGTCTCAAGTGCGCCGTCGTGGTTCGTCGACACAAATAGGTAGAGAGATGGTATCGTGCGAGTGAAATAAATGTGTCTGAAGAAAAATGAGACAGAAAATGTTCTTAATGATTTGTTTGAAAATGTCGACCATTGTATCAAGAAGGCACTTTATCTTTTATCTTCGAATATGCCAACTATTTTTAACCGATACTTTTAACTCGATTCTCAATGGTTCTCTTTTTCCTGCTCGATTATTTCACGCATATGATACGTGATCTTTTTAATCAAGAAAATCTTTTTATATAATTTCGTAGAAATATATTTTTATAAAAATTGTTTTATAATATTAAAATTATATGTGCACTTCACTTCATCGAGAGATTACAAACATTAATCAATAGATACATATTTTTTTTAATATTTAAAATCACATAAATATTGTTCATTATTTGATACCACCTTTCGTCCATTAACAATAACACTTTTTCTGTCTCGCGGGCGATCAACTATAAAGAGAGCCAACAATTCGATAAGCGCCGCTGCCGCAGCACTTATTCATCGTTATGCGTCGACAGCCGAACACGGTCGAAAAGGGCGCACTCGTAAATTATTCCGGGAACTACTTATGTGCACGGTCCTCGTTTATGAAGTTAACACGATGAAGTTTGGCGATACTGTCCGCTGGCTCGGGTCTCGTAGGTAACTTATTTTGATCGATGGCGATCACATCTTTTCGCAGCGCAAACTTAATGATCAGACACGCTGACTCGACACCCTCAACCCTTCTCATCTCGTTTCACTCCCGAAATCTCGTTCGTAAGATGACAAAATATCCCGTCATTCCGTTTAACTGTATGTAAGTGGACGAACGGCGTAAACGCATGATGACTTCGATGCACAGGGTGCCTGAGGAACGATATTATAGAGAAACCACGTTGTTTTCTTGTGTTATTATTTTGCGAGCATCATCCGAGTGCACTTCTTTCATTTTTGCGTCTCATTCATTTCGCTACTGGCGCGATTATTTCTTCGACAATGACATAAAGAAGAGGACCGTCGCGCATTGTCATTATGCATTAAATGATAATGTGTACAGGTAAAGATGCACAAACAAAAGACTACGTATTAAACGTCGATTCCCATGAATATTTTCTATTGAACAAAAGCGATTATCATCATGTGAAAACATGGTAATTACAACCCTATCGCGAAAGGATCATTAACCTTTCCCATCTAATACGTTTATACATGAATAATGCAAAAGGTATTTTGTAGATCAAAAGTCTTTCTGTAAGATATTTATACACATATTCTGTCGAAAACAATGTTTTTTATATTTTTATGAACTTAACAAAAAAATATAATTTATAAGTAAAAATATAATGAATAATAAAATTTCAAATTTCCAAAAAGAGCGAAATTTTTTCTCACAAAATTCAAATCCCTTAGCTGAAAAATTTGTTAGTTAATTCATTTTGAGCAGCTCGTTGTGCACTTCTAAATTAATAATCCTATTTATTCAAAGAGAGTGCAATCGATCTCAAGTGACTACACTAGTATGATAGTCTCATGTCCACGATCCTCAATAACATTGACACTAATGAAGAAGGCTCGAGTGGTCAAGATTGACTATGACTGATCGCCTTAATGCTTAGTAATGTGATCTGCGAGAAGACCTTTGAGTATTTACTTAAATTTTTACGCTTATTAAGTAGTTACTTACATCGCGCGCGGAAAGTAAAAGAAAGAAAGCTAAACAGGGGTTACGAAGGTGTGCTTATGGCTAAGGATCAGCCTCTAGCCGGCCAAAGATACGTTCTACGAAGTGCACGCTTCAAGAGTAATTACGGTAGATCGTTGTTCATTAAAAGTAACGCCGGATCGCTTTTAATCGCAGGCAGCCTCCTACAAGCTATTACTTGCTACTCGAAGAATCAACTCAACCGTGGCGTCGACTCTAACGATCACAGGGTAATTACGTGCCCAACAGCAAAATAATTATCGTAATGTTTGGAGAAAGTTTGTGAAGTTAAAGGCGTCCGTGAAATATATTTCTGGCCGTTTAATTGTTTTGGCGCGGCTTTGAATTCTACCGAGAAGAATATCTTGCTTTTCATAATTAAAATTCCTATAAAAAATTAATCGAAATATTTATTTGTGACCTACATCATCATCTTCTAAAACGCAGAGTTCACTGAGAGAAATGTTTGATAAAATCAACCAAAGTTTGGTTGAATAGTGATCAAATGAATTTTATAGTGATAGTTACTAAATATATAGTTGTTTTAACCAAACAATTTGTAGCCTTAATCAAATAATTATTTTCATACAACAAATTACAAAAAGTTTTGTTAAATGTAACTAATAGTTTTTGGTACCAGTAACTATAAAATTCATTTGATCACTATTCTACCAAACGATTTCTCTCAGTGTTAAATATAAAATGGAAAATAAGAAAATGACATATTTTAATGAAGTACACAGTAAAAAATTGTGCGTACTTATGGGTCCATATGTTAAAATTTTCTTGTGTTACCACGTTTTGATTACTACGTCAATGTAAAATTAACATACCACTGATATGTTATTATTTTTATAACATTTTCATGTCTTACATTTATGTCAACTTTATAATTAACACTTTGTGTATGTCTTTTAGAAATGGAATATTATTTTCAGTACTTTTAACCCAATTATTTCAAATAATCAACATGTCTCAAAGTTAATTTAACATAATTACGAACGAAAATGTTCTATTAACATTTCCTATGAGTTAAATGTTACGAACGAAAATGTTCTATTAACATTTCTTATAAGTAAAAATAAATGTAAAATATTGTGTCAATTACTTAACATTTTTAATTTGTCAATAAGTAACACGATGAATAAGAGTTATTTTAATTTAAAATTTAGAGTGGACTTTCTGGACATGCAAAAATGTTAAAAATTTTTTACTATGTACGTAGTAAAAAGAAAGTAAATTTTGGATAAAGCGAGAATCTCTGAAACGTCGACGGACAATGCGTGACGATGAAGAGTTTGGGAACCCCTGAACCCGATAGCATCGCTTTCACGGGTCGCGTTTACCGAGTTCATCCTAGATCCAAAGGCGTCTATGGATGCGTACATCAATCTTCGCGAACTTCTATTCCTCGATCGCGTCCTCTGTAAATCCGCGCCGATCATCAATTTCTCATAACCACCGGCTTAAACGTCCATCTATACGGATATGCGAGTGCGCGTGTATCTGTGCGTACAGCCAAGAATCCTTCTCGAATCGCTCACGCCGCCTTTGTGCCGCGATCGACTAATTTGTAATGGAGATGGAAGCTGCGGAGATACACGCAGCACGCACTGTATCGTGATGCATCATTGACCGTATTCGACTTGAACGTTAGCGAATGGGCAATGGTAGCTCTGATGTCAATTGCGGCGTTTAAATCACGCTGATTTTTCATGGCGAGTCGATCGAACAATGACTCGCAAAGTGTCCCGTTATGACGTAAATTAGTTTTGGATAATATCTACTTATGGCAAAATAAGTCTCATTTTTCTCTGGTAAATGTATGATTTCTTCCATTTATCGTCAACGGTCCCGTTTTCTTTTCGAAGAATTCGACGGTACATTCGATGGTCTTTAATCGTCGTCGTTCCGACAAGCACGTGGCGTCGCGCTGTCGTTGTCACTGATAAAGTAACGTCGTCTGGTTGCAAGCGCGGTGATAAACGAGCGTCGTGTTCCCAATGCATCGCGGGGACCACTTTGGAATCTCAATTGATAATCGTTGTCGCGGATAAACGATTTGGCCGAGAAAGACCGGCGCGATTTTTATGTAAATGCGAATCTAAATGTAAACTGAGAGATATCGCGGCTCGATCGTCAAGTTCGTCATTCAAGACTTAACTCTCGGGATAATTATCAAGCGGGAGAGATGGGGTAGACGATGACGAGATAAGGGGCAGGATTTAATTGCGAATATCGGTCGCGCGCGTGAGAGAAAAAGAGGGCCCAGGCGGAAGCTCATTTAAGCGGATTCCTCGACTGAGTTTGCACGCTCGGGACCTCTCGGGAGTAATATCGCCGAGAGCTCGTCAACGCGCGCCGGATATAATTGACCGCGGGAACATTCGTGGGATGTCGACGGGCATCAATTACGTGTCGGGCATCTTTGATCCTCCTGCATAAGCGCACGTATCGATACCCGCGACGGGAATACGCGATGCCATGACGATACCGTGATCGTCTGGCGCGACGATAACCCGCGCTAATAATCGAAATAATTGGTCGCGCGACTCGACAAAACAAGCGCGAAAGTATCTCGCGAAAGTATGTCGCGCAATTATCGAGATTCAACGCGAATATCTGGCCGAGAGACACAGATCAGGTGCGATCTCATCAGGATAATGTCACTGATTCAATTTACGATTGACAAAGCTGATCTCGAAGATATAAAGAGAGATCGAAATAAAAATCGCCACTCAAAAAAAATCAAACGTATTGTAAATTATTATTAATGTTGAGATATTTAAATGTATAATTAATTTAAATGTAAGAGGGAATTTATGAGTTTCTATATTGAGCGATGCTGACACCTACATTTAGATGTCAATCGCTGAGAGAAAAAATTGTAGTGGTGACAACTATAAGGGGACAACCATACAAATTTTGTTAATATAATTATAATATATAGTTAAATGAACTATATTGTAGTTATTGCAACTAAGTTAATGGTTAAGAGAACTAATAAAAAATAGTTGTAGTATACTATATAATATAGTCCACTTAACTATTTATTATAATTCTATTAACAAAATTTGTATGATTGTCCCCTTATAGTTGCTACCACTACAATTTTTCCTCTCTGTGATCTAAACAAAATATAAATTAAAACCATATATTAAATACTAAAATAATAAAATATAAATTAAAATCAGAGATCTTTAATGTGACATTTTGAGAAATATATTTTTGACTTGGTGTTAGTGAAAATGTACCACGGCAAAAACAATTGCGACGGAAATTAACGATGGTTTTCTACAAGACTTTTGTTTGCAGACAGGCGCCTGGAGAAGGAAAACTGGCGCCGTAAATCTAGCCTATCGCGTGTAGAAATATCGTGGCATTTAAAAACGCGCTCGAAAGCTCCTGAAGACAGTTGTCATCGCTCTTGCGCGTAATTGCTGCACCAGGAAGCGCGCGACAAAATGGAAGAAAAAACCCGCTCTCTCGGGTGGTCATGGTCTTTTAACGACTTGGAGTGCTGTGTATGCCACGGTGCCGTAGATGACAGTGCTCGACTTGTTCATGCGGACTCTGAAAGCGAACTCGGCTGCTGTAAAGTACTCGGCGCTAATGGCGGAAGCGAGACGATTACAAATGCAGGCGATTATTGCATCCGCAAGAGCACGCGCGTGTGTGCGTGTATGCGTGTGCAGGGTGATTGCGACGAATGTATTTGCGCGAGCTTACACAGGAGGGAGTTAAAAGTACTGGCGGAATTATCTGTCTCGATGATGCACGCGGAATTCTTCGCGACGCACTCGATTGTCACTTCCAACATTTTGCTATCATAGTCTCTACTTTGCACGTCCCTCCTGCACAAACGAGAATCGCTATTTGAGAGATAAGTGTTTGCCTTCGCTTCTGTTTTAACTGCTATTAATCCTAGAATCCATAAACACAAGTTTTGTAACGATAATCTCCCTTTGTGCTAATTTACATAGTACACTGAAAAAAAGTCTGGTTATAACTACCAAATGCATAGTGAAATAGTATCAATTAAATATTTTGTCAATATAACAAAAAAAAATTTTATTTTACTAAATGTTTAGTAAGTATTATCAAATCTGGTATAAGTTACTAAATATTTAGAAAAGTAAAATTATTTTTGGTTACATTGACCAAATATTTAATTGATACTATTTCACTATACATTTGTTAGGTATAACCAGTCTTTTTTTTCAATGTATTTTCTTATAAAAAAATTTTTCTAATTTTTTTACTTTTTATAAATTACTTTTTATTTATTTTTTATTATCATGACTTTAATTTACTTTCTCATGACGTTTTTAATTTTTTAAATTATATTACCTTTTGTTACAAATTTTATGTTCTACACATTTTTATATTAAATGTTTTATAACATTTTGTAGCTAATCCTTTCCACAATAAATTTATAATTGTTCAAATTGAGCTATGATAAATGATTATCAAAGTTTCGTTTTTCCCTGTCACGCGATGACCTCGATAGCTTAAACAAAGTCGCTGCACCTGCATCTTCGTGCAATTTTCAAGCCGATTGCCCCCGAGTGTTTTACCTCGTCAGTGAAATCATTTTCCGACGAACCGTAAATCGTTCTCACGCACGTCGGTCAGACTCGCCAGGAATATTCGTGCCCCAAGGATTAGGAATTACTCTACTCGGTCATTATCCTCGGGGCATACCACGGCCCCCCTGTGCACACTCGTCGCTCATCGTCCGCGAGCATTTTGCGGCATCATCATCGTACAACGTCACGAATGCACGACCCATGTATACGGTTCGCCACGGCTATTACTATTCGGTGATGGATACATGCAGGTGGTGAAACAGGTGAAGACCGCGCGTTTCACGGTAGCAGCTCACCTGGCAAGGACGTTCAGAGAGACTCCCCGTCAAGCCAGATCTTTAGAAAGTTATGATCCGTCTATTTTTAATATTGACTATAAAAATTCTCAAACGTATCGAACCTTTCAAACATATCGATTACGTCGAAGAAAGCGACACGGGTGAATCGTAATTCTTCCTACGCGATAGCCCGCAGCGAGTACGAACACTGCAACCGTTGCCACTAACTGATCGCTGATGCATTTTTACGCACGTCGACGCGTACCGTACCGAGGCACGAACCTAGTCGGCGGCTACTTGCCGTAGCGGTAAGCTATGCGCGACGTACAACAGGTACCTGCGTATGCATCTCGGCGTACGTGGCACGAAAAAAAAAAAAANAGATTTATCACCTCCAAGTACAGCTCTAATCGCCGGCGTGCTGCGGACCTGCGTTCCACGTAATATGTTATATGTTAGCATCCGTCGCGAGAAGAAAACGACTTATTCCACCCGAAATGAAAACTCGCAGAGGCAAGGGTTAAGCTGATTTTCGATTTGCGAGCCGCTAAGCTATTAAGATTTATACGTAGGAGATTTAACATGACTTTCGAAATGTGTGGTTATGTAAATAACTATTTGTGTCAATTATGTGTCTTCATATAACATGAAAATAAAATACAAAAATTTTTAATTGCGTACGATATTCGATTTACATCCTGGATGTTTCTAATAAATTTTGCAGCCATCATTATAGTTAGCTTAAAGGCATCAACATGACATAATTTGCGGTTGATTATGTATGTAACCGTTGGCGAGGATTCTGCGGTTTCTTTACCGAAATCAAGGCAACTTAGTGTCAGTCTTTCTTAACGACCACAATAGCCGCTTGCTGATTTGCCATAAATTAGGAATAAATTAGGAATCCGCAGTATATTATTTAATAATCACAATAATGAGCAATACTCATTGAGCATGCTTATAATTGTTGATTACATCATCACATTGCGAAGTTAAAATTTACGAAAAAAATCGGAACAGAAAAAATTTTTTAAAAATTCTTAGATTTTGAGTTCTTACTAACTGAGCACACGGTGCACATATTTGTTTATAATCAAGAATTTATAATCATGAAGTATATTATGTAAGTAAATTATTGTAAAAGGAAAAGTTTTGGCCTTTAAGATAATCCTTTAAGTAGAATATGACAAATAGCTAAATGAGATCTTTGACATTTTATAATTGCAATATTAGTGTCACTTAACGTTACGCGAGAAGACTTTTGACTTTTATAGAAAGACCGCGGTGAAATTCATGAAGAAGGGAAGAAATAAAATATGATGCGGTTCAAGATAACTTGCGTAAAGTTAATTAGAATATATTACACTTGTCTAGCTCAATGATTTATTTATTGAAAAGGCCACATGTCGTTATAGTCATCTGGGCTGATGTCCCATTACGATCATCAAGTCTCATTAAGTCAGAGATCAAATTAATCAATGGTTATCAAATCATACAAAATAATAGCGTGCATCCGAAATCGAACGTCTCATTCTGTCATAAATCTACGACGTTGCTTGACCGGAGAGGTCCTCCAGACGGCTTAATTAACGATCGACGACTTATCACTCGATAACACTAGTCGTAGGTAACTTTCATCTCCTCCAAAGTGTCTATTCGTGATTCATTGAATCACGCGTTGTTTTCCTTTCTCAGGCAACGATTTAAAACGATTTCGCTCCGTTCGGTTTAAGCCACTAAATTATCGCGAATACACGCGAATCGTTTGGATCGTCACGTAACGGCAAAAATGCAATTGTAATCATTCTTGTAATTACACGAATTACTATTCAGCTGTTTTCCCAGAGAATTAATTATAATAATGGAGATTTATCTTTCACACACGAGGTTAATTCGCTTAATTCAGCGATACATGTGACAGTCTTGATAGATGCTAATGTCTGCTCTTACTAGGTGAACATGTAAATCTGTAGTCTTCGCGTTATTTTTGTCAGACGGATCTAGTGAAACGCAGTCGCCAAGATCTCTACGAGAATTCCGCGAGAGACTGGAAAATCGAGATATCCTGCCTGCACTAACGAGATACACGCGAAAAACGAGTCGGTACACGTGCTTCGCGTTACATTCGCACGCGATCGTAGAAGAGCGCTTAAGGGCACATTACCGTCACGGAAAAAGGTGAAAGCGCCATCATTGTTGACAAAAAATAAACGTCGTGTTACATTACGTTAGGGGAACATCCGTAAGCTTGCCCTATTTACATTATAATTACTTTATAATTAATGCAAAAATAGAATGTCTCAGAACGAAATTATAAAATTAAATTAATAATATTAATAGAGAGTGATAACATTAAAAATTAATCAAGCAACATAAAATCTAAAAGATTTTTTGTGCAATAAAAGTTTAAATTGTAATTAATATGGAACATGATAAAAGTGTTAATGACGTTAATCTTTAGCTAGAAAGCGTCTCAAAAGTAATGCGATAATTATTCGATTTCTTAAAAAATTTTACGCAACACGACAAATTACTGCAAGACGCGAGGATAAATATATTCAAAGAATCAACGCGAGTTCAAGACGATGTTTGATACATGGTGTAGGATACTGTACGATAAATACATACGTGCACGAGTTGTGCATGTGTATATCAATAATGATAATTTCCATAGGAATTTAAATCTCGCACAGGAATGCGGGTAAGCGAGATTCACAAGAATGACGGAAATATAAATCTTAGATGATGTGCGAGTCGTGTGAGATCACATGTCGACGTTCAACACGAGAGACATAGAAGACATATTTTCTTCAAAAACTAATATTTCAGAATTTCAGATTAAACTCTCTCGCGTGCCATATGTTAGCAATTAAATTCCTCGTGCCCTGAAAAAGAATTGCGCCAGACAAATGTGACTAGACTCTATCAATAAAAATCGTTCGAGATTTTAATATTGCCTCATTAATATTCAAGCAAAGATAAAATATGAAACGAACACATTTGTGACGTAATCCAGCAACAGGTGCAAAAGGAAAAAACGATAACCAAGTTACGCCGAAACTATAAGACGAACCCAAGCAATTGCTCACCGAAACATAATGTATGTACTTTCGTGTTTCCACGAAATTTGCCGGACCTTGTTTGCAGGTGTATGACAGGCTTTGTAATTCACCCTTCACATTACATACAATAAAATTACATGATTCTGACGGAAGAGCCCGACGAGCGGCAAGGGCCCTCATTTCCCCCCGCTGACACCGTCCTCATTCTGTACCTTTATCGTCTTAAATTGCCCAGTTGAAATCACTTATCTCGTATTGAGTAAAACCTTTCCGTGTTTTTACAGGGAAGTGTCAAAACTCACACGAAGCCAGGACACGAAGAGGCGGAGGACGGTTGTCATTCCGACAGCGGCAATTTAACGGCAGCGTCCGCGTATAAATGAGGGTCGATCCGTCGGATAAAAACGAACGATCGTCAAAGAGTGCAGTCGCACATTCATGTTATTCTGATGCGTTGCGAACGTTGCCGAGACGACGATGATGAGGGACAGGCACAATCGTCACAATGACACGCGGCCAAGGAGATGTCCCGATGATTCTTTCGTGGACGCGCTATTAGGTTCCTTCTGTCGTTTGCTAATGGGGCCCCCGTGTGGAATCCGTACAGAGGCGGACGGTATTTTCACGATGCGAAAACTGGTTTCGATGCCGTTACGTTTCGATGAGACCGTTTCAGAACGCGAACAAAAAAAGCTAGAATCTAACTCGCGCGTGCAATTTGAGCAATTACAAAGATAAATTAAAATATTAATAATTTACAAAAGACGAAGGCAAAACGATATTTTTTAGTGTCATGCGATCAACAATTTTCGGTTGGCACATACAAGTTAATATTAATGTAACAGAGTTACGAGTAACGGAGCAATTTTTATTTTTTTCTGCGAGAAGCGAATGCTAAAGATAAGCTTTAAGAGCCGCCTCTAACAAGCTCTATGTTGATTTTAAATGTTAATGATATAAAGAGAATCGTCCAACACAGTGATTTCACTTTTCCGTGAAATTGCCTAGCTCGTAATTCGATTCTCTCGAAGAGTTCGATTAAGACATACCTGACCTAGACTTTTACGAGCCAAGAGATTTACGATCAACCAGAACCTTCCACATCGCTATGTTCCCCACACGGGACTTTATGCGATAGTCTTTCGAATTGAACGTAAGATGTACTCTGACAAATTGACGTCATCGTTATTAATTTAGAATCGTCCAAATATTCAACAGCTAATAAACTGCCAATACATTATAGTGTTGGGAAAAAAAATAAGATATTTGAAAAGTGATGATTAAAAATCCATTGACCACAACGACTATCCGTACTGACATAACATCGCTGATGAATAATTTTCTATCACCACAGTTGTGTCACGTTTTCATCGCACACATAATTAGCTATATTATAGAACTGTTTAATGATGATTTATAATAATGATTTGTATATAAGTCTTGGCTATATCGAATCACGTAACAGTAAATATAAAAATAAATCATTCTACAATAGGATTTTTTAAATTCTAGACCGGAGAAAACAATTAAAAAATTTGATTTCCAAGTTTTGCTCAGATATTCGATAAAAATCATTAATTTAATTAAAACGGGATTTCTCAATATCTGGTCCGCGAATAATTTTTCGATGAGTCATTTTTAACCCCCACTTGAATTACCGTTGAGTCATGATAAATTTAACTTATGTCAACGTAAGTATTTTAATGAGACAGACGCAAAGATTTCAGGGATGCCTTGTCGTCCAGCTGAACATTCTACAGAGTGCTCAGTGCTGTCCACCGCATTCCAATTATACGTACTACAGCTCGAGAAGAATGACCAGTTTTAATTATTCCGACATTGAGAATAATTTAATTCGAATGTGGTTCGTACTCATAAAAGAGAACTTCCGTGAAAATGTGACCGTCGTTAATTTCGACTACCCCGCGTAACGGTACAAAATTAAGCGCGAGACGTGCCTGCCTGGTCTCGCCTCACTTCTGCCCTGAAATGGCAGAAGAATCGGTAGATCGTAAGCATCGTGGACACTTCGGGGAAGGAAGAAATCGAGAAGAAACCGTCCGATGTGACAGGGTGAAGAGATCGAGGTACGGAGAGAAAAAATCGGGGAGACGGTGGATCATCGTGCCGTATACGTATGGCACTCGAGTGGAGAAATATTTGCACGGCTGTTCACGATACGACGCCGCGAGCGAACGTTCGATTTGCGTTGTGAATTGATCGCGGCACGCAGCCGTAGCTAGAAGCGCCGATGAAAGTGAATAAAGCGAATCTCCGCCGCCAATTATATTCCATCCGGTTACGAATGCTGCGCTGAAACGATACGCTGAACTAACGAATATTCCGCCGCGGGCTGAATCTAATCGCTGTGTCGATGAGTTTTGCCTTTCATTCGTAACTGTGAAGAAGATACATGCGAGGTCTTGATAAAGATCAAGTTTAACGCGGAATGAAACTTTTACACTTGAATATTAATTTTTGGAATTTTCTGCGATGCACTATATTATTATCGTAGTTTATATTCAATACTTTTTAAAATGTAAACCTAATATATTCATAAAAAAATATCTGATTTTATATTGTACTATATATTTTAAAATGTAAACCTAATATATTCATAAAAAATATCTGATTTTATATTGTATATTTTACATGTATCAATAAAGTATATTTATTAAAAAAGGAAATTTGATTAGTATTAAATTGAGAAACAGTTTAAGAGAGAGAGAGAGAGAGAGAGAGAGAGAGAGAGAGAGAGAGAGAGAGAGAAGGATCATACAATTTTAATAGTGAAGATCTTGAGCTCTGTATGTGAGCGAAAGGTTATTAAAAGATGACGACTACAGTTTCAATCGTAGTATATACTTCGTTACAACATCGATACCCTGATTACGACGCGTTGCGTGTTCGCGTCCTTTTATTCCGCGCGATATGTTGGCGAATATTTTTCGCGACGCGCCGCCGTACCTCCGAATTACGCAATGCGTTCAAGCAGATCGAACGAAAAGTCAGTTTCCGCATCGCTGGCTAGCCTCACTCGGGGCCCGCCAAATTAGCGCGGCTGGCAAAAGGCCGGGCCGTGGCGGGGAGGTTAATTGTCCATAATTTAGCCGGCGAAAAAATCTCACTACCGCTTACCCCTACTTCGTAGAGAAAGACGCGTGGACCGCAGCAACATCGGGCCGTCACGTCGTCGATTATTATCCGCAATAACGCCGCTACAAAAATCCGCGGACGCCTTACGGAAACACAAGGTGGAGAGAGGTCTTTTATCCCTCCAGCCTCCCTTTCTCTCGGCGTATATCCGCGACCAATTACCTGTAATCGACGACGACGATACTAACGGGCGCGTTATGGAAATACACGTCAACTCCTCGAGGGCGCACGCTCGGGCACCCGGATTGGAAATATGTTTTCGTAAAGCTATATACAACCCGCGCGATCGATCTCTTATCCGATGCACGAAAATTATAATAATCTTGTCGGTTTCCATAAGATTGTAAAACTTTAAGAACTTTATCTTAATCACTTTTTTAGGCAGGATATAAAGGTCCATAATATGCCTATAATCTTCTTCGATACTTGAAATCATATAATTAATCTATTTTTTCATGCTACATCTATATAAATTCGGATTATATTTTTCTTTCAATAATTTTTGTATTATCTACATCTATAAACATACATAGAAAATATTACAATGGCAATATCAACGGCTTGCTCGAGTTGCCTAATTTATTTTTGAAATTAGAAATATTGTAGGCATAAATTAGTGTTATATCTGAATTAAAATAATTTTCTTTATGCTTATGTCACAAAAAGAATTCTGATTTCAACAATTAATTGCTAATCTGAGATAAGTTGGATATTGAAGCAACTCAATTTTAAACACAAAACTAGCATTAAAGTCATAAAGTCTAGGTATTTTTCATTCGCCAAAATACACCTGCTCGGGGCTTGAAAAAGCACAAAGTCGATAATGGACAGGACTTTAAGTTATATGGTAGGGATCTTTCCCGGTATGTACAAAGTACACCTGTTACTGCGCCAAGTAGACATCCGCTCGAAATATCATGCATGCCATGCAGGCATGCGTAACCGGAAAATGACTCGAAACGTTTGCATAACTCTCGGTCAGATGTTTCTCCCCCGAGACGAGAAATCGCCCAGGGAGATCCGGTGCTTCTCGAGCGTTTATCCTTCCCGAGGAGACCGCGCGGTTGTCGTCGGTGATTTGCATCCTCGGTGCATTCACGGCGCGGTCGAAGCGTTTGTTTTTCTTGACCGTGCGAGCGAGTACGCGGCCTGTCTATTAGTCGTAAATCATAGCTCATGAAAGCGACTCGCTGCGAGTAGTACGATGAAAGTAACAGTTTTACTTGCGCTTATGCGCGAACGTGTAAAGTGGAGCGTGCGAGTGAGATTGTAGTAAAAGTATCACGTTCGGTCACTCAAATGCAAACTGACCTCTTTAATCGGGGCATTTATATTTGTACGAGGAAATATAAAACGAAACCAGAATGTGAATAACCCATATTTCTTTAAATTGATATAACTTTATGCTGAGAAGAGAAACATATGATGTCAAGATCTTTAAATAAATGCAATAATTAAAATATGAAATATACATGAAGAAAGACGTAGTGTGAAATTTTGGAAACGTTTAATTTCATTTGAGACATGAGTTTAGATGCTACATTATATATATATATATATATA
>QKQZ01052100.1:0-18408 GCA_003595255.1 Solenopsis fugax
TTATATATATATAAAGCATAGAAAGTTAATAGATTATTAAATAGAATGCGAAAAAAAATTATGAATATTTTTAGCTTTTCAATTTTTTATTATTAAAATAAAAAATAATAAAAAATGTGTCTCAACTTTCTATTTAAACTTATATTATGTCATAAGAATTTCTCGAATCACACAGGGCGAATATATATCACTTAATTTATTTTTTATTATATTTCTTATTTGTTACTGATTTGTCTGTAAGTAAACTTAATGTTTTAGATATCTATTGTTATAATGTTTAATCTTTTCCCAATAACAAATTAATTTATTATAAATCTTTTAGCAACCGATCACCTAAATCGTATCTATCAATCTTCTAAATCATATCATTGTTGAAAGTATTGAATTTATAAATTAAAAATTAAGAAATCATTAAATAATATTTATTTTATTAAGTTTATCAAAAAAAGATTAAATATTTAATAATTAAAATAAATAACAATGAAAAAGAACATCGAAATAAAACTGTCTTAAATTAATTTTTGTAATTGACGTATTTTTATTCATATCAATTGTTGATTTTATTATTATAACTTATCAATCTTATCATTTATTGTAAAAAAATTTGTGGTGATATAATTTAGGAAATTTGATAGAATTTATAAAAATATCGATTCAATTTTTGGTATAATAATTGCAAATATGTGTTAATAAATGTAAAATATTCTGTAATAAGATTTCTTTCATAAAAATATAAAAATTTACTAAAATTGTACAATTACGTCATTATCAGCTACATAAATGGACACCAATTATACCTGATTTTTAAAAATGTTAATTAACGCACAAAACAATCTGTTAAATTTTTGTCTATATTACTCATTTCTTGTTTATTTCATTAAATTATTTTTGTCAGTAAATGTTGCTTATATTAAATAAAAGTATTGACGAAGTATAATTTCAGCAACCGGTACGCATTCATCAACTTTGTCCTGTGTTGATTATCAGAAATATCCACTGTTATTTTTATATTGTACGCATACAAAATATATTAGAATAAATGCAATATCGCTTGCCGTGTTAATTTGATAAAGAGATACATTTATTTTTTACTATATAAATTTTTTGATCACTCTAATGATTTTATATACATCTTGTAACCTCGTGCGGAGCAACTCGTGTACCGTTGGTCGTGGAACGCCACCCCACTAACAGATATACGACAAATGCGTTCCTGTGTCACGGACGTTGATCGACATCGACGACGTATCGACAATGTTAATCTGTCTCGTCGAAGAGCTGCGCCCACATCGCCGTCCGTCCCCATGTTGCTCGCATCAGCTGCGGCAGCAGCATGAAGTAACTTCATCGGTGTACGCCGATGAAAAGGATGTTCATGCTACTAGTCAATTTTTAGAGTGGTTTATGGATAGTAAGTGAGTTAACTCGAGCTTGTATATATATATCCGAGTAACTATTATAAATACACACGTAAAAAGTTCGTTATTGGTTTTTACGATCGGGAACGAGATGAATCTGATATTTTCTTTACTTCCATATGATATCTTTAATTCTATGTATATGAAAATATGAGACAGAATTTTTGACGAGTCTACTAATGAGTTCATATCGGACTCAAATATATTTTCTAATCGTGCAAAAGCTTTGACGAATTAAATTTAATTGTACCTAAGAGTAATTTCGAAACTAGTTGTTATCTTACGTTCACAAAAATTTTAGTTTGCATTCTTGTTAATTTAAATTAAACTTCTAAAATATAATATAATAAAAGATAAAGATTTGTGAAAAACGATTTGAAAAAAAAAAAACAAAAACAGATGTGTAGAATACAATATCTATTATTATATTATATAATATATGTATTTAATATGTATATAAATATATATTTTACACACACACACATAATATAATGAAATTTCTTTTATTGGAGATTGCGGAAATGCTGATATCTTCGTTCTTCGACATGAAAACACTTGAAAAATATTTTGCGCAAATATGCCAAACCTGTCAGACAAATGTTTACTTAGATATCGCGTGTGTTAGGCCAGATTGTAGGACTAAGTTTACCCATCACAAACTGTCGACGACCTACCTCGAATTACGTAAGCCGCGAACGAGAACCGTATCGATCGGATTGATTTCAGCGTCGAGCAGCGGACAAGAGGCATCGCATTAACCAGATGGACGGAAACGCAATTCACGCAAGGGTGGGAAATGGGGTGGTGGGAAATGGAAAAACGGCGCGTATAATGCCCCGGAAAAAGTGCAGTTACGTTGCGTTACGTACGCGGCAAATCGGGCCACGAAGTGACGCGTGTTATAAATCCTGCCGCTTCATATTTTACGCGCGGTGACGCGCACGCTCGGCATTATTTCCACGGCATTTTCGTCTCGTCTTGACTGCCGCTCTTCTTCGTCCGATCTCCGGACCGTTGCCTTTGGGCCCTCTTTCGGAAAACCGTCCTTTTGTTCCCGTTCCGAATGTGTCCGCGATGATAAACGGTTAGCTTCACCGAGTCGCGTTCGAGGATGGTTTAGAAATTATTAGCCTTGTACACTCTTCGCGCAGCAAAAGAGCGAAGAAAGAAAGAGATTGATGCCGTTTCCCGCTGGAGTGCCGTTTTCTTGCGGCGCGGCGTTAGCTTTATCTTCTCGCTCTATCCCTCGAGATTTTGTGTAATCGACAAACGTTCATTTGCATCTCTTCCCGAGTTTGATTTTTCTTTCGTAACTTCGAGAAGAAATTAATTGATATCATGATAATAAGTTGAACCTATTATCGATTAATGGTTTCGATTCGCGGTGTTAGGATGGTAATCACTGAGTTAATTAATGTTTGGCGAGTATATAATTACAAATTTTTAACGCAATTAATTAATATCTCATGTTTTAATCTAGTGAAATGAAACTAGTAAATATAATGACCTAATATCTAATAGACCGTAATAATTGAAACTTAATTCAGTTGAAATTATGTTGATATATAATGTGCAAAGAAGTTATTGTCGTAAATGAAACCTTCATAAGATTTTCTATGAAAAAATATATAACGCAAGAGAGATTCAGTCAAGAAAAGATGCAAGAAAAAGCTTGTGAAGTCAGATACAATATTATTTTTTAGATCTTTTTATTTTATAATACCACCTGTTATATTAAATTGGACAAAGATTATGTATTACATTATTAAAGAAAATGTATATTACATTATTATGTTACATATATACGTTAATCAAAGTTTCAGATTCCCAAGTAGCTTCGCGATGTTAGCAAGAAACAGCGTCGTGAATCTTGGGATTATGAGATTTGATTAGCAGCGTGATTTTTTTAAGAAGATAAGACTTTTTTCTCTTGGTGCGGATTTTTTATAGAATTTCGGAGGTGGGAGCGCGCGAATAGTCATGTGGTACTCACAAAATTTGCAAAACGTGTAAATGTTGGAAAAGGGAGAGAATTCGCTAATATCGATCGGCCTCGTGTTAATAATTTGCGCGCGGGCAATGATGAATGCAAATTGCACAGCGATGTCGTATGAATATTCGCGGACGCGATTTACAGTCTGCCAGATAAGACATTTGTCTTTCATATACACAGGACGATTTAGAAATGACATGCCGGGAATTGCATTCTGTGTCGTAAACGTGAAAATGAGCTCACGTCAAGCGACGCGAAATATTAGACGTATAAAAAAACTTTTTGAATAAATTATTAAATATATTTTTCGTTGCGCTTGGTGTATCGTTTAACACATTTTAGATATTAAATTAAATTAATAACTAGTCAATTTACACTACTACACACTTTAGATATTAAATTAAATTAATAATTAGTCAATTACATGTCTTATTCATTTACACATGTGAAGTACAGTTAATTATATTTTTAATTTACATATTTAGGTAGTTAAATATATCTCATCCCAATAATGAATCTATTAATTTGAAAAGCTATTAATATATTTATACAATATAAAGATACTCGATATAATTTTTACATTTATATAAAATAATAAACAAGTATAATAAAAATAAATCATTTTTAATAATTCTTCAAGATCAAATATAAATAATTATATGATAGTAACTTTGCCTTACTTTAAATTTTTATAAAATGGATATTATGTAATGTATTTCGTTTTTTTCTAATAATTATTTTTTATCAATCTTTAAATATGAAATCTCAATGAAAACCTGCAATACAAAAGCGTTTCAACTGATTTCTTCACTTTTTAGAAATACTATCATAATAAGCTGCTTAATATACTTCTTTCGTTTAATACTTTCTTAGTTTCTCCTTATTTTTTCAGAAAACATTAATTAAATATTAATCTATAGATATAATATTTTAGATATTAATAAATTTTAGAATAATCACTAATATTCATGTAGTCATAATATGTAGTTGGCAATGACTTTTAGTTAAGGTGTAAAAATCACCCCAGAGATTGTTTACGTAAAAAAAGGGTGACTATTCCCGGGTTAAAAAGAATTGTTTTCTTAAAAATCTATATTTGTATCTTTTCTCTAAATTGTCACGTGTGCTAAAACATGAAACAAATAACTAGACTTTTATTGAACGACTATGTACCAATTATTTCGTTGACTCCGCGTCTCTCTCTCCTGCGAGAAAAAAAGAACCCGTTTGTATTTCACTTGTTTCTACTAACTGGTGCACACCTCGAACTAATTTGTCGACGTGTCTCTTGATCCCTCGGCAGTCGCAATACAGAGACCCAGAGGGGTGTTGTCCTCTACGAAAATCAGCGAGATTTACGTCCATTCGCCGGAACGTTTCCGTACGTAATCGTGTAATAAAACGCGACCGAAGCCGTCGTCGCACGACAGGCATTGTTTCCACGACGAAAATTCCAGGCGTCTTATAAACGTCCGGGCATCAGGACCATACAAATTGTTCGCGACAAGGATATTTGACTCCTACCTTCCCCTTCCCATATTTGTGCCCGTCGAGCTTGGAATAATTCACGATCCCGTGGTTTGCGACCGTTACGGTTTAACACATATGGTTTAATACGTCGAATGCCGTGGTGAATGCCGCTGCTGGCTACGATGACATTGACGGAATTTTGATGTTGCATCCACGGCCGTTGCTGCTTTAGAGAAGACAATGCAACATATTGCTTTAATGCGAAGTGCGATAGAGCCTCGCGATTACAATTTATTTTGATGTAAACCCGGTCCCGGTCTTTTACGCGATTCTCCCCCCCCCCCTTTCTTTTTAATTCAATTAGTCGATCAGCCGCTTTTAATGCGAGCACAACGGATAAATCCTCGTCTACATAATACTGACATCGCTGTAAAATGGATTAAAAACGAATCGTTCGGCCGCTAACAGCCATTTTTTTAACGGCACGGCGAAAATCCTATCGCACTTTTATATCCGGCTTAAAAATGAAAAAAAGGGGGAGACTCGGTACATCAAAATCGGAAATGCGGCAACCGAAACAGACGTTAAACTCCAGCGGCGAAACTGATGAGAGCGCGTGGACCCGGAACTCTCGGCCGCGCTAAAATATCGCACTGGCAAATCATCTGGTCCAGCCGGCGAGATAACATCGTTAATCGGGAATTAAATTATTTCGGTGGGCCAAAAGCTATTTACCACCCGGCGTGATTATTTTCCGCGGCTGTATTTCGAGCCCGCCACCCCAGTGGAGAAAGGAAATAATGAAACGAGCGAGAATTATTCGGGAAGTATTATTCGTGCGCGCGCGTTTCAATGCGCGTCTGATCCGCGATTAATCCGTCGCAATTTACGCCTCGGCGAACGGCGCCCCCGCAAATTCGCGGACCGCAAATCAATGATAATCCCTCGATCGACATGTATATTCGCGCGTGGCGTGAATTTGCAACGTTTTTGTAAATCGGCCCATTTCGTTGTCCACACGAGCGACACCGGTGATGTATAAAAATTATGGAGACGATCAATATATATCAATATATATATTCACCGAGGATTCATGGATGAGAACTGCTCCATTTCACTGCTCCGCGTTATGCTTGAAAGAATCAAATTTAATATCATTTTTTCTTGTATAATTTGAACAATTGCGAAAGTACACTGAGAGAAAAGTCGTTGCTATTTGTGACTATAATTGCATGGTAATGCAAAAATAATTATGGTTAGCAGCTCCATTTTTATATTATTACTGCTATAATATTAGTAATAATAATCTTATATAAAAAAGATTTACTATAAATTATGATAATTTTAAATATTAATATAATAAAATATCAAAATATGGATGATAAAAATAAACATTTTTTTATATAGCAATCACAAGTAAATACAAATATTGTTTCAACATTCACTTACTATTTACATAGTAATAATAATTGATAGCTATAATTTGTAGAATTACAACAATTATAAATACATAATTGGCGCCGAAAATGATATAAATTATAGTGAAATTATAGTAATTGCAACCATCTTTCAGTGTACAGTAGTAAAAATGTATTTATTTTATAAAATTTATAATTATCATATTTCGTTATAGTAAACAATTGTTTTGTTAAAATGAATTATTATTATTAGACTTCATAAATATTATAAAAATAATATTTATTATTTTTAATTCTAATTAAAGCAATGATTAATATTAAAATTATAATATATCTGAAAAAATTGTTGTCCTTGTGACAGATTTTATACGAACAGACTCAACTGAGAAAAATCAGATTCAACAGAGAATATTGAAAGGGAAGCGAAGAGATTGCGAACGGTAACAAGTGGTAAACGTGCTCGTGACATGCAACAAGCAAACTCCGATATAACCGCAACGTCGCTGAAGCGTTCGGATCGCTCAAGCGTCACGGATACTCCCATGGAAAGTTAACCGAAACTTAAAGGAAAACATGGGCAGAACTTACGTTAATCCGATTACGCGCGATACGAGATAGGGGAGCAGTTCGGGAGATCGTCCTTAAACGGAGCAACTTACGTCATTTTGTATCGCCGCGGTTGTCGGATAGCATTAGCGCTGTCGTCTATCTTTCGCCGAAGTTGAGGATTCGCGGATTAATAAAATCGGAATCGCGCGATCGGTAAAGTTTTCCTAAATCCGCTGGAAACACTGATACTCTGCTGGAAAGTTGTTGAATGTGTATCACTTAAATTACTCTTTTGTTATATTTGATAATGATTTTTATGTAAATAAACGCTGTAAATTACGCTAATTTAAGTAAATTGTAATTATTATTAATGTTTAATCTTTTATCAATAATAAATTAATTTATTATGAGCCTTTTGCAACTGGTTACCTAAATTGTATCATATTTGAAAGTATTGAATTTATGAGTAAAATTAATTAAAAATATAAGGAAACATTAACTAATATTTTATTTTATTAATAATTTGTTGAAAAAAAGAATCAAATTTAATCATTAATAAATAAATAATAAATAAAAAGATAAAGATATCGAAAAAATGACTTGTATTTATTTTTGCAATTGACTCTGTATTTTTATTTGTATCAATTATTAATTTTATTATGATCACTTATCAGTGTTATATTAATGTAACAATTTATTGTAATAAAATGTGTGATGGAATAATTTAAGAAAATTGACAGATTTTATAAAAATGTCGATTTAATCTTTATAATAAATCTTTTCTAAAGATATTTATAAAAAAATTTAGTATAAAAAAATTTCACAATTACGTTATTATCAGTTACATAAATTGATCTGATTTTTTAAAATGTAGTTACTATTACACAAAATAAGATGTAACTTGTTAAAATTTTGTCTATATTATTCATTCTTTATTTATTTCATATTTTTGTCACTAAATGTCCTATTTGCTTATATCAAGTGAAACTATGAAATATTGATAAGATAAAACGATTTAGGCGACCAGTACGCAGCAACTCTCCCCTATTATTTCGATGCAGACGTGTCTCCGTTAAACGCGATATAATTGTGAGATGAATTATCCGTCCAGATAATTCCTCTTCGCTACGTGCGCTTGGTTTCGAGGAAGTCAGTGCACATGTTGTTTGCAATGTTTGAGAGTAAGCTGTTCCTTTTCGAGAGGTGTACATACATACACGTTCGTCAACTACCGAGATTTCGTGACGTTGATATTTAAGCTCAAATGCAAACGGACATTACGCGTGCGATCGCACGATGCACCGTCTCGTTGCAACATTTAATCCGCTGTGCAACGGTTCCCAGTAAAAAAAAGCGGTCGAAATCGCGAGCGGGGTGATTTAATGTCGACCATCGCGAATTATCGATTGCCGTGCTTGTGTCGATATATATTTTTAATAGGTTGGAGGTCGATATCGCCATTGTAACGAGGGTGCGATAATGCGTTCGTGGCGGCAGCACGCGTATTATTGTACCGCTTTTTTGTGGTAACATACGGAGAATTCTTTTCTACGAAGCGCGCGTTCGGACAGGCAATTCATACAAGATCGCCGGGCGATCGAACAATAAATGGAAGCTGCCCTCGGATTTCCACGAGGGAAAGATTAAGCGTATTTTTCTGAAAATATTTGGAACTGAAAGTAAACGTGACGTGTATTCGGAATGTATCCAACGCATACGATAAATTTAAAATGCTTCTGGTTGCTATTTTAAACGTCATTTCAAGTGTCTTGGAAAAGCCGGATCAGCTGCAATGGCAGATATGTCACAATGGAAACGCTCGTGTCTTCGCCAAAAACGGTTTTCCATTTTTAATGCGCTGAACAAAGAATAAAGTTTGAATGAATATATCTGAGGAAAGTCTTGTTTGATTTTAAATTTTTGTTCTTAGATCGTAGATCGAGGTACGTATTAAACGCCATTGTATGTTCGCGCGAAAGACAATTTGATTTTGTGAATATCTTAATATTAGCTTATTTTATCTCCAATGTTGAAGTTTCCATTTACGATAAAAGTACATTAACATTTACGCACGATTTTGGTTAACAAAATAATTTTTTGTTAAACCATCAAAATAGTTATCGTAGGACACTCAAGTTGGTTTTTAGTATATAAAACAGTATATTATATACTTTTTTATATGCTAAATTAAAATAATTATTTAGACCGTTTTTGACATTCTAGCAAACAACTTGAATGTCTTACATAATTATTTTGATGATTGAACAAAAAATTATTTTATTATACTTTTGATATATATATATATATATATATATATATATAATGGCATAGTATAAAAAAAATCATTTTTAGATCTGTATCCAGCTAATTTTTTGAAATCTTAGCAAAATCATTATTTTATAACATGTGTACAACATGTACTGTTATTGTAAATGGAAAATGTTTCAGCAAAATCGTCCTTCCGCCTTTCCGTGTATTATGCTCGATTTGAATAAAGTTTGAAAGCTGTAAATTACCAAGCTTTTGTATGTACGTGCGTGATCTGCCGTGTAATAACCGTCACAAGTATTTCCGCCAAGTGAGCGAGGTCTGCGCCACCGGACCATTTCGTTCCGTTTTCCGCAAATCGCTCCGCGACACATACTTTTATTTGCACTCCGCATCCGGCCGGACGAGCGTATCAAACAAGACCGAATGAGCGAGTGAGAGAGTGAGAGAAGGGGGGAGGAGGAGGCGGAGGGAGTTTTGAAAATATCGACAGGAGTAGATTTGACACTCGTCGAAAATACGGACGACGCGAATGGGCGGCGAACAAAAGAATTAGAAGCCCGATATGACCCGCGAGCCGTCAAAGATTATGAATGGCTAGACTGATTGCGATCGATAATAGATATATGTTCGGAAACGTGATGTAACTGAACAATCAGCGATCCTGCACTTTGGTACATTTAATTATATCAATGGAACGTTGAATTTTTGTTGGTATATTCGAAACGTTCATCCGAGAATCTCTTGAAGCGAAGGGAAAGGAAAAGAATTACTGCTTAAATTCGGGCCTTCGCAACCTGAGGATTTTCCACCTTTGCGTCTAGCTAGGGCGCCGAGATCTCACGTACGCCGGAAATACATCTGGCATGATGCTCGCGTGGGCCGCAACATGGATTTCTAGATCACGCCCGTCGTTATCACGTACGCGTCGTTAAACCTACTACCGTCGGTCGTGAACTTTCGAAATAATTGCGAATCCGTGGAATTCGATTACTGCCGTGTCGCGCGCGTGAGAGAGGGCGAAGGAATAAGTTAGAATGAAGAGAGAGAGAGAGAGAGAAACACGATTGAATGCATCCGAAGCGTGGCGCAATTGCGATCGCTCGCGCCACGCCGCGTTACGAGCGTACCCCGTTTGTCGGACGCGCGATCCTTGTTCGTTCCTTCTCGCCGCGTGAAACTTTTATATTGTAACGGCGAAACTTTTCGCCGTCTAAGTTTTGTCGCTTTTCCTCTCGTGGGATGAACGCGGCGATCGGGAAGGCGCGGGATACCAATCGCGCGCGAAAAAGAAAGAGAAAGAGAAAGAGAGATGTCAGATGGGAAAGTCGGTACATGGAATAAGTAACTGTAAAGCAGTACATCTCTACCGCTTTCTCTCCGTAGGTGAACGAATAAATAGATAGATGGTGTACGGGAAAAGAATAATTTTACTGTAGTATCTAAAAATTTAGCTAGATACAGATCAGAAAATAATTTTATGTTGGATTATCAAAATTATTATGTAAGACATTCAAGCGTGATGAAACGGATGCACAAATTTTGACATTCTAATGATTAAGTTATACGTCCAATATAAATTTTTTAATGGTTCAATATATAATAATTATATATTTTTATATTTGTATTTCAGCAAAATTGTTCTTTCCGTGTGGAAGACTAGAGGAAATATAATAGAATAAATAAAAAAACATTGTTTAAAATGTAAATGTAATATAATTTATACCCATTACATATGGAAAAAAAAAAACGTTACCTTCAAGTTACTGAATGACTCAACTTTTTAGATAGTCAATATTAAAATTATTTTTGTTTTTAAAGTTTCGAATGTCAATTGTAAGATATTTTTGCAAGTATTTTTCCTTAAGTCATTTTTGTTTCAAAGTTATAATTTTTTTTTATGGAAACGTGCATGTCTCTGAGCTTGTCAGCTAAAATAAGTCATAACATTTATATATAATTTTTTTATTAGAAGTTAACTATACTTTCTGATAAGATGTTAAAGTATATGTAAGTAATCAATTAATTTTTATGTACTTGTGGTGAATTAATGACATGCACAAATGATCCATGGTATATAATAAGGAAACAAAGGTATACATTAATTATTTTTATATAACTTATTTTATAGGATCAATGGCTATATTTAAGCGAATGTAAATAAAGATTTAAAATTAAGCACACTCCACAATAATTTCGTAAAATTTAAGCAATAGATTATACGCTTAGATTTTATATTTATGTATTATGTTATGTATTTATTTTTATAAAATATATACACGATCTATTTTCAATTTTCTTACTTTTCTCTCTCTTTCTGTTTTAATGATAACACTTTCATTTATAATATGCACGATTTATATGAAGAACTCTGTTTCTATATAACTCTGTCTTTTATGTTTGATAATAATAAAAATTACTTTCTCTTTTTCCTTTTTTTTCCTTTGGCTTTACAACTTTTTTTTTTTTTTTTTAAGACTATTATAAGTGTAAATTGATATTAGATAGCAAGAAGATAAATAAAATACAAAGTCATTAAATATCGATGAACGAATCAGTTGTATTTGCATTGCTTTCCGCGTTTGTCTTCTCAAATTAAATTCTCTATTTGATTCTGTGCATTCCCTTGAGATCATCGGATAATCTCTCCTCTCTGTGAATACAGGATGAGAGCTGGGCGGTGATCGAGAAGAAATTAATGAACTGCATCGCCGATACCGTTAATGCATGTCGTTAAAACGAATACAAGAACTCCCCGTAATATAGTTCGTGTTAGTTATATCTTTACGGATCGTTTAAACGATTTATGTCATTTGCGACAGAGAAGTCTACTGGCCGACGAAAACGACACCGATGAGCCCTGCGAATGATATGACCGCCACTTTTAATTGGATTATTGGATCTGTGACGATAACGAGAAAGAATGATGTGAAAGATTGGCGCTTTTTATACCGTGTCCGATTCAAGTTGATCATTCGCGCGTGAAATTGCACATAACTCGATCCATGTTCCGTACAATTGTTCAGAAATTAGTAATGCCGTCGGATTGATGTCTTTAACACTTCTGTATTGCAAAGCATGCAGATACAAACGTAATTTACATGATTTTTATTAAATTATTTAGATTTTTAAAATAAATTTCAAACTCAAATAGAAGAATTTATCAAACTATCGATATAAAGTTTTTAACATTGCATTAATGATTAATAACCATAAGACAAAAGAATAATTATTTAAAAAAATTATTATCTAAATTTAAAAAATATACTCAAAGAAAAATGTTTGATATTTGACTACAATTGCACGGTAAAATAATTATGATTAGGAGCTCCGTTTTTATAAACAACTTCGTTGTTAGTAATAATAACTTTGTATTTATAGTTCTATCAATTATGAACAAATTTTACTATAAATTATTATAATTTCAAATATTAATATTAAAATAGATGGTAAAAGTAAAATAAATATTTTTATATGCAAATGTAATCATAATTATAGTAAATATGATTATTTTTTAAACATTCGCTTACTATTTAAGTAATAATAATAATAACTAATATTTATAATTTGCATGGTTAAAACAATTATAAATATATAGCTAGCACCGGAAATTTCTATGAATTACAATTATGGCAATTGCAAACATTTTTTTCTCTCAATGTATAAATATGATTAAAAAACAAATATGTGTGTAATTTTATTCATATATTATTTTCATAAAAAAATTTATGATTTTATTAAAGAAGAAAGTGCAATTGCACTTTTCTGATAAATCATTGCATTTACAATAAAAATGACCAACCAAAAAATAAAAATTACTATTATACCATTCAACTTTTGCCTATACTCCATTTCTTTTTCTCTCCAATGGAACATTGAATTTAATATTAAAACCTGTTTCAATTACGTGTCGTACTTTATATAAATTATTGTATTTTGAAAAAGCTTTACATTCAAAAATTGATTTAGAATAAGGAAAGAATAAAATCAAATAACAGAGCGGACAGAGCCTATAAACATATCTAAATATGTCTAACACAAATTTATATCTGAATCTCTGATATAAAGCTTCTTTAGAAAATAAAATTTTGAATTTTCTCGCAAATTCAAGCTTGTATATGTTGTCATGTATGTAATGAAAAAAGAAGACTCGCGCAGGACTCAATCGGACAGTACAAAGATATCTCAGACTGAAGTTGTCACTATCTAACGTGAATCGGACTTTTTTTCTCTCGACTGTGGTGAACGCCGGGTGAATCTGGGTTGCGAAGGGATCGAAGGCGACGGGACGGCGGGGTGTCGTGTCTATTAGAAGGGGGCAAGAGTTTTATTGCCAAGCTGATAACGGATGAGGAGTTTTACCTCCTAGTCGGTGCCATGATTCATGAGTCCTTCGCGAAGGATGTAGAAGAGTACGATCCACTCTCCGCTCTTTCTTTCCGTCCGCGGCTTCATCTCCTTTTCCCTCTTCACAAGCCTCGTAAAATCGGTTGAACATATTGTGCTTGACTCCCATCGTGCTTTACCTACGTTTACGTAAGGGTTCTCAACGTTTTATGCGGGTATTTTTCTTGCTCAGAATACTCGTTTCGTTTGTGTATTTAAAAGACATTATAAAGGAGCAGAGTTCTAAACGACTTGATAATGCTTTCTTGACATTTTTAATAAAAGATAGTACACATTAAATATTATATAATAACAAATATTTATTTTTATATACTATTCCTGAGAAGTATTAAAAACGTTTAAAAAATCGATATTTTTGCAGTTCTAAATAAAATAACCTCCTAATGGGATAGCAAGATTAGTTTATTCTAGATGTAAGATTTTTTTTCCATTTAACAGTAAAACGTTCCTCTCCCAACAATAATTATAATTGTCCCTATATCAATCTTATTTTATGATACATAGAAGAGGAATAGCGTTGATTCCAGAAATCTTTTTTATAGCTTTTTCTCGACGCAAAATATAAGAAAGTGCTTTCAAAAAATCTCATTACATAACTTATAATAATAATTCTAGCCTTATAAAAAGTTTTTTAAACTGGCGTTATTATAAGTCTTATACATAATGACACTTAATTCGAGAGCATAATGTGTAAAATAACGCTTTCGTTATATAATGATACATTTGTTATTCTTAATTGCGAAAACATGTTCCTTTTTTTATTAGTAAAAGGCTTTAATAAAAAAATTAATTAACGATTTTACGTATAATTAATGCGACACATAGGCATATAGGAATGGAGAACCCCTGATATATAGATGAGGATGCGCATCTTTGTGAACTCAGCACGGCCGCTCTTTCGACGATCTGTCGAACCGCAATCTCAGGAATTCTACTCTCCGTGTTTGACATTGACAGGGTATGCATCCCCTTCGGTCCGTGTTCGAAAAAGTATGAGCAGGAAGGAGGAATTGCAAACGAGAGCGATGAGATTGCCGCGTGTTTAACGAGACCGTCGCTTGTCGAATAAAATGCAAGCGTTATGGCCCGCCGCAATTTCATTAAATGATTTTTATACTCGCTGTTCGTATTCACTTTGTCCTGTTCCATCAATTGGCGAGAATGTGAATTTTATACACAATTAGACACTAAATATAATTGCATCACATTTAAATCGTTTAGAAAATGCATTATTATTATTTAAATTTAAATTTCGAAAATGATAAAAACAAAAAATTTTTTGAATCGCATATCTCAATATTTTAGATGCATAATTATTCAAATATGCAATTAAAATGTTATAAAGAAAAGAATTAACTTTTTAATGCTTAGAGACCTAATATTTTAAGAATTCAAGACTTTAAAGAACTGTTTGAATATGAGCAAAATTCGAAACAGTTAACAATTTTTATAAGAATAACATAATAGTGAAGTAGACAGTAAATGATATGAAATTTAGTTAATTTTGATTTAATTATTTATTTCTCATTATATGTAACATTATTTATGAAACATCAAATTGCAATTTTTTACTATCTTATTCAACGTTCAAAATAATTTCAAAAACCATTTTTACGTCGTCAAAATTAATGGCATTTAATAAATTCAATCAAAATTAATGGCTATTAAAATTAGTATTTTAGTATACCTAATATTAGATATTTTCCTTCTAAGAAATCTATACAATGAAGCAGAAAGTTAAGTTATAAACATTTTCACCGTCAAGTCCATTATAGGTTCATTTGTAAAGTACCATTTTTCAGTAAATTACGCTACAAGTACACATTAACGGACGCAAGCAACGGGGGCAATTTAGGGGAGAATACACGTACCGCCGATAGTTGAGAAGGGTAGGAAAGTGATTGAAGGACATCTCATAGCCATGGGCGGGGCCGTGATTGGTTTGACGGGATTTAGCCCCTGTAATGCCAAACTCGACGTCTGCTGTTGCGGTCGGCTTCGGTAGAAGCATTATCGGGGGTTGTTAGGGCTACTATACTAGGGTAAATATGTTCTCGTTCTAAACCGTTCAACATTTTGAAACTTACGTAAATGCTAAGTATTTTCGTGATTGTATCGAAATTACTTATGATGGTTTGTACTTTGAAAAAAATTCCAGTGAAGTTTATTACAATAACAAGTAGAACAACATTCGTGCTTGATAATGTAAATTGCATATGTGAAAGATAACATGCAAAAAAGATGAAGTTTTTTTAATGTTAAAAATAAATTATATTTTTTATATGAATTATAAAAATAAAATTTTCTATAAAAATAAAAACACTTTAAATGAAAAAATAGCAAGTAATGAGTTTCTCTAAT
Organism: Solenopsis fugax; assembly: GCA_003595255.1. Lineage (NCBI taxonomy): Eukaryota > Metazoa > Arthropoda > Insecta > Hymenoptera > Formicidae > Solenopsis > Solenopsis fugax. The sequence goes on from QKQZ01052100.1 coordinate 15,885, forward strand.
TTTTGAGAGGTACACAATGAGAAATTGTTATAATTTTATTATTTACTTTCTGATTTGTTTCGTTGATCGTAAGAATAACTTTCTTGATAATTTCTTTTGGCTTCTCACACATGAATTGATTATTTGTGAGCTTTATTAAAAAGTAAAAATAATTCTAAATGTTCTTAAAGAATTTCGTTATTTGATGTTATAATAATTTTCTTTATACCGATTTTTTAAAAATTAATAATTAATCGAGGCGTATAAATAATCATAGGCGATCAGTACGTTACATGTGTTTTTTTTTAATTTTGAGGGTATTTTTGAAGCGCCGGTATTTTTGAGTGTTTTATTTGCAATGAATTCGCGTATACAACGATTGTATTTCTGGTTCGTGCTCTCTTTCGTATTCCATCCTATTCCAAAGGACTGCATTATAAATCGTGTGAAATCCAAGTGTTTGACCTCGATCGGCAGCGCGATCCCCGTTAGGGGGTAGAAAGACGAAAGGGAGAACGAGGAAAACGATCGGATGCGAGTGAAAGAACCGAGTGGGGGGAGGAAGGGGATGCAGGAGAGGGAGAATCATCGTGCGAATTTTACGCTAACCCGATAGCTGGTTGGAATAGATTACATCGATCGACAAAATCTATGTGTACGGATGACGTTTCTGTAAATGGTCGAGACATTGTCAGTTTTGCGTTTTGCATCATTCATTCCGCGTTAACCGCGGTAACGTTTTATTTTGCAATTGCACACGATTGCCACACATACAAGTTAAAGTGAATAAAAACTGTGTATTTTATTCGTGTAAGTACATTATTTTGCAAAAAAACGTCATTAATTGAATGTATTTCTTATATGTTGTTATAAAAAGGGTAATTTAATTTAATTCTATTATCTTAAAAGGCGGAATGATGGATATATAATTACATTAGAAATAATGTACTTAAATTTTTACATTTCGCAGTTTTTTAATGTCTCATTCAGATATCTCTGCAAAATCAGAAAGAAATCCCTGCGAAAAGATAGCATAGAAACGTAACTTCTTTCTTTCTTAAAAAGAACGTTCCTTGCTTTATGTAAATAAATTTTATAACGAGATTTATGTGCAAACGGAGTAGTGTGAAGTGATGAGTGCATATCTCTGCCCATTTGCCTCTTAATTAACAAAATATTATACATCTCGTCTTTATATTACGCAAGACAATTACCGCGATTACATGATTCTGGTTTCAATCGTAAATTTACTTTACACAGCTTACTTTATATTTAATCACGTTACAGCTTCAATGCTTTGCTTACAGTATAATCGTGCATCAAGAATTTTCCCCGAGTTTCTTTGTACTGTCGCGGCACAGCGCTAAACAATGAATTTATTCCACTTTTGAACATTTACCTTTTACAATCTCGTTAAAATACGTGGTAATTAAATTAACTTCACTGCGAGGAAAATGTTGCGCAGCCGAGAAAATTCGAGCTTATTCTAGTTCTGTGGATATTCTTCTGCAAAATTTTAAGAGAAGAGATTAAAAATTTTGCAGCACGTAATACAACACCTGCGGAGAGAGATAGAAGAGTTTTATTTGACACATGAAGATACCCGTCTCATTGAAAAATTCCGGAAACATGCTCATTAATGAATATCAAGATATTTAAAATAAAGAATATTTTTCTATGGATTTGAATGTAAATTTTTACTTTCTCAACCTTTTTTAAATCATAAAAAATGAAAATTATATATACAATATGGTATAAAATGTATTTTTTTATCTCTTTACATAAAATTTTTTAAACATTTGGATTTAAGATAATTTAAACTATTCACTCTAAATATATTGACTGAGAAATTACATCAAATGAATTCATTATTATATCAAGTCGTATTATTAATTATTGTCATATCAAATTATATTAAATTGTAACGTCTATTTTGACATGCAGCAGAATGTGTATTTCGTAATCATATAATTGCAATTTCCATTGTAACAACGGCGGAGTTAATCTTAGTTGGAATAAACTCAATAAATTTACTAACTTTTTATAATTCACGTTTATGTCGGTTACAATGGGCAATCCTCGCGCTTTGGAGATTCCTATCGGAAAACACACTTGTTTCGCTCCCTCGAACTCCTCGCAATTAGTCGAATTAATTACACAACACTATAGTGCGAATAAAGCGCGATCTCGCATTTTTCAAGTCACAGTCGTAGAAATTTCTCGTTGCGAATAGCGACGTTAAAAAGTTTTCCCACTTCGATCATGAACTTTCCGAAAGTACCACGGCTCTTTCTCTCGCGGCGGATCGGGATACTACGGATCAGCCTGATCGCGGGCAATTATGTATGGGAAATTTTCCAGCTCAAGGAGATCTGCAATCTGAATGACATTGCTGCGAATCATTTCCTAAGGCAATGTCAGTTTTAAGCTGAGATTAAATATTTGACGCCCGAGGCAAAAGATAAAAATGCGTTTCCAAGTAACAAAAATATTTTATTTACGGTATATGAAATATATTATATAATAAGAAATAATATTAATTATT
>QKQZ01052101.1:0-19245 GCA_003595255.1 Solenopsis fugax
TCTCTCTCTCTCTCTCCCTCTAGCTATCTATCTCTTTATCTCTCGCTCTCTCCCTTTCGTCCCCTTCGTCGGCGCAACACGAGCACCCACGGCCTCCCGCGCTAACTTCGATCCGCCAATGGCGACGAGGCGTAGGTTGCCGCGCGCGGGAAAACTCATCTCTTCACGCATACACGCACCGTCGCGGCTCTCTCTCTCTCTTTCTCTCTCTCTCTCTTTCCCCCTCGTCCTGCGCGTCTCCCCCGCGAGCTCGTAGATACGCGGGCGACGGGTGTCGGATACACATCCCGAGGTGGTGGACGGACGCGCGCGGGCGTCGTCCCCCGTCTGGAGATGAGAATTCAGTCTCAAGTATATTCGCCGGTGGCTGCCAGATAATCGGATTATCCGACTACTCCCGGCGATGTAAGCTTTTTCTAGCCTTACGGGGAAATGTAATTTTGTCAATTAGCCGGAACTTTATTTCGCCTTACTTTGTCATCAAGTGTGGCTTCGCTAATATCGAGAAGAGATCTGACGTACATGCCTCAAAATAATGCTGACGAGACACGAGACATGTGTCGCATGTAGTAGGCAGTTAGTGCCATGCGTATGTACCTCCGGCGTTTCCGAATCCGCAAAGAGCGCGAACGAACGAATTTGTTTTCAATGAGGACGACACCAAACGAGTACAAAGCCCGAATTTGCATCGATGAATACATATTACATCTTTTTGATGCGTCAAAGAAAAAGAGTACGCTACGCTCGTTCGTTCATTTATGACGTTCGTCTTTGCCAGCTTGGTCTGGAGATTTTCAATCGCATGAAAAGAACTTAATCTATGCTTTTGAACGTGAACATTAAATCATGAATATATTCCTATTGCAATTTAAATTCGTGTATACAATTCGTTTAATTATCTCACTACAGTAACCTGTATATAGTTATGTATTTAAAAAATATATAAATGAAATGAAATGAGTTTTCGATCGATAATAATTGTATAAACAAGAAGATTAACTATTTCTTCATTCCAATTTATAATGCTCTGAAAAAGATTATACAATAATTTTAAAAAAATATTAAAACATATTCACTGTTATTGTATTTAATATTACATAGAAAAAAGTTCCTTGAGAAGCAATTTAGAAATTGAAATACATGTTAAATGTGATATATAATATATAAACATGACAATTTATACAATAATTTTAAAAATATTAAAACATAATTTGCTATTATATTTAATATTAAATGGAAAAAAAGTTCCTTGAGAATCAAGTTAGAAATTTAAATAGGTATTAAATGTAATATTTAATTTGTAAACATGATAATTTATGCAATAATTAAAAAAAATGTTAAAATACATACATTGCTATTATATTTTACATTAAATAGAAAAAAGTCCCTTGAGAAACTAGTTAGAAATTTAAATAAGAATATAGGAATATTAAATATAATGTTTACTATGTAAACATGATATTTTATGCAATAATTTAAAAAAAATATTAAAACATATACATTGCTATTACATTTAACATTGAGTGGAAAAAGTCCCTTGAGAAACAAATTAGAAATTTAAACAGATATTTAATGTTATATTTAATTTATAAACATGACGATTAATGCAATAATTAAAAAAATTTACAAGTTACAATATTTTAAAAAAATATTAAAACATGTACATTGCTATTATAAAGTCAATATTAAATGGAAAAAAGTATCTTTAGAAACAATTTAGAGAATGAAACAAGTATTAAATATGACGTAATTTTTAAATACGCTTTTAAAACGCGTTTATAATGCGCGAGATTTGATCAATGAACATGATGAATATGACTCGTATTGAAGTTACACGATCTTAAATAGATTGTAAAAATGATTCGTATGGCCATTTGTAGATGACGATATACGTGTGCAATAGTATTACAGTTTCGTGCATGCGAAAAACGATATGCTTCTCAAGTAGTGTATTCATGTAATAGATCGTTAATCGGCTTATCGTATTACGTAGGTTGTATTCTTCTGCTGAAATGTAATTTCATCGATTGTGCGAGAGGAGTATTAATATCAACTCCTCTCCTGTTTTATGAGAAAGATTATCTCCGCGAGGGTCCACGCATCCGCGTTTTTTTTCCCTCTGCGCCGTCTGCGCAGCAGGAAGCAAGCACAAACATATCCACCGGATTATCCACAGCGAGGTGCATCCGTGTGCGTGTGCTTTTCCAAGCAGACGACACATTTTCGCCTTGCTATACCTCGATATAACGATTCCCGTTAAAATACTCGCTGTTACCTGTTCGCTGAAGGCGATAAAATTACATCTTAGTGAGCCGAGCAACGGCATTAGATGCCACGCGGAAAGTGATATAATCACACGTTTTCTAATTCGAAAGGTAAAAATCGGAGAAAAATAAAAGGATAATGCATTGCGCAGCTCTCTTTTTATCCCAGATTATGAAAAGGAACTTGCATAGGAACATTTTCCAAATAGTTTATAGGTTTATCATAATATTGGTCGAAAACGAGCTGTAGAAAGGAAAAGAGAAAATGGAGAAAGAGAACGACAAAGTCAAGTGCTACCGCTTTTACAGCGTTCTGCCCTTAATTCCGCAAGCCCAGCGTCCGGCTTCATCCTTTTCAGATCGGAGTCCTCTTACTTCTTCATCCCGTACTCTTTCCGCACCGAGCTAGCGGTTTCTTCGAGGGGCGAGTTAAATCTCCGGGAATTTTTTATCCTATGACCTAACTTTCCGTAATCGTTTAGATATGTATACCGTGCTTTTCTTTACACGGAACATCAATTTCCGGCTCTTTATTTACTCGAAAGAAATCTTTGTTATAAATTAAACATCATCCATATTTTGAATAATTCGAATTTTCACGATTTTCGAATATCGATCAAGCGATGTGATTGAGAATAAATAAGATTAAATAAATAAAACAATAATACACCGTAATTCTTTTACGGTGTAGTATTGTTTTATTTAATAGTTATTATCTCTTTTAACATTTCTTTCAATGACTATTAAATGAACACAATTTTTGTCGACTTGTAACAGAATTTCATCATTGAATAAATTGTGTTGTGCTCCTCGTCCGACAGTCTGAGTTGCCCACTTAATCCCATCTTCTTTTACTCCTAACATAGCCATAATAACGTATTCAGTCGCTTCAGACCGTAAATCGAAAGCATCGCCGATTGTTTTCGAGCGTTCGGTGCTCGACGTTGATTAAATTTCCACAGCAAGTACATGCGCGCTTGTTCGCCTTGGCCAAGCCGAAGTCACAGCGCGCGCGGTTCGATTACAACGGGACGATAAATATATCCGGCGAATATACTTTCGTCGCAAGATAAACTTTCGATTTTTCTAAGTGTTCCGCATACGGAGGCGAACGATATCGCGACGATACTTTCTCCGGCGTCTCATAAACGGGGCGCTTCCACGAGAAGCGTAGGTTTATTACTCATAGTCGAGCGATCCAAGTTTACGTTCCTCAACCCTTAATTCCGGAAAGCGTGGCCATTTACCTTCTAGCGTCGCGTTTTCGCTCTCCGGTTTCTTCCTCACATCTCGTCCCTTCCCCATCCACCTCGTCCGTCCTTTTTGCGGACTAACTCCGGCCGGGGCTCGCGGTATGACCCCGGCATAGGAATTAACGAAGCGACGATAATTAAGAAAAGAAACTTTATCCTCTCCGTGCGTCTGCCATTCTACAAAATTTTATTATGCGGGATATATACGGGAGGGTTGGGGAAGGGCTGCAAAAAAAAGTGGATATTTTGTGGGGACTGCGCACGCTACATTCTCGAATTTCTCGCTATTTAAAGCTGTCTTTTTCACGGTGAAATGTGTTTCTACCTTTGGTAAATCAGACTACCAGAAAATCTGAGATACGCGCCATTTGCTACCATCTTCAAATTTACGCAGAAGATTACACAAACTGGATAGATTTACCCGGCGAATTATTCTAGAATCGGGAAACTTGAATCCGATAATAATTTCGCTGCGAAAAGAGAACTACAAACGAATCCTCGTCTCTTGCTAGCCTTTACCTCTCGAATCTGGTCCTTCCCCATCACCTTTTACTCTCTCAACAACCACTTATCGAAACCAAACTCGAGCCACTTCCGATCGATCGATTCTGTATCTTGAGTACCGATAAAATTTCCTTTTTGCCCTTTCCTTTAACATTCTCATGGGATAAAATTCATAGATCAAATAACGTTAATATCGATATTATCAATAATTAATAAAATTGTTTCATTTTTTTTATCATTATTATATTAAAGAAGAGAATTACGTAACATTGCTTAAAACTTTAATTTATAATTAAAACAATGTATTTATTTATAATATATTCTTGCAAAGATAGCGTGAAAAGTAAATTTATTTCAATAGTAGAAAATATATTACGGTTCCATCCTCCCAGTTATTATTCACTTCTCTTCTCCTCTCTTCAACTCGAGAGTGTATCCTTTTGCGATTCGTAGGTCATCATCACACAGTTATTGAATTTTACATGTTATATACATGCGAGTTCCTTTCACTGACTTCGTCGAAAAGACGAAGGGCGGCCTATGCGGATGGGGATAAGAATTCGACGCGCATAAATTTCATTTCCATACCCTTAAAATTCTCAGATAAAAGGGGCAGCTCGAATGCGCGATCTGTGTTATGATAATGAGCAGCTTCTTTGGCGAAGTCTCCGTTTCTCGCTACCTGATGGAGTAGACGGCACCCTCTTAAGAGCAAAAATGGGATTCTCATCCAGGTATACCCTTCGACTGGCTCTTTGGAAAAATTTATAGCGCCGCGAACTATCTGATCTTGATTCGCATTAAGAGACATTCGTTTAATTACGGGCGATCGCGGCAATTATAATTCACCAAGTCGAAGAAAATGGCAAAGTCTAAGAAGCATTGATATTTCCAGAGCATTCATATTTCATTACAACTTTTTTATAATCTTTCGGAAAAGTGATAGTCAACAAAAATCGATGATGTCACAAGGATAGATGTGGCACAAATATTATTCATTTAAGCGCATAAAGCAATTGAAGTAGTCGCGATTTTCTCTTTCGTTATCACATTTCATTATCATAAATCTGACCGAAGTTATTCCGGCGTGCATCAATTAAGCGAGAAAATGGACAGGTACGATTCACACGAGCTTCTCCCTTTAAGATCGTGAGAAAACGGTCTTTGGAGGTGGCGGAGCGCTAAGGACGGGGGAGAGGAGAGGGCACAAATTGTCTAGAGATAGGAGTCAGGTCGACCTCTTAGAAAATAAGAGAGCGACAGAGAGAAAGGGCGAACGCGAGAAAGGGGGCAAAGCGAGAGGGGAAGGGGAGGGGGCGGGAGGTGAGAGATCTCGACTTCCTCTATTACCAATTCATGCCCCTCCATAGGCTGCCGATATATTCAAACCTTGCCGAGAAAAGGCCAGTCATTGTGTCGGCCTCTTTGTCGTCCGCGTGCCTTCCTACTTCTCTCGTTATCCACCACCGTCGCCGCTGTGCTCCTCCATCTCTGCTGATCCTCTCTCGTGCTCTCTCGCCTCCTCCTTTTACACACCTCCTTTCCTCCTCAGTCTCGTTTCTCTTCCGTAGAAAGGGGAGGACCGCATTCCTGTGCCGATGGAAGATGCGGCCAAGACGCGGTGGTGGAAGGAGAAGAGCGCCGAGAGTGGATAAGAGAAAGAGAGAGAGAGAGGAAAGCGGAGAATGAGCGAGAGAGGATAGGGGAAGAAAGATAGAATGAGTGAGGAGTCTGTTATGAGGTCTTTGAATACCGACACGGCCAGAGAGTGAGGTATATAGTCGGGAAAGGTGAGACGAAAAAGACGAGGAGCCGACGTAGAACGGAGGGAGAAGAGGAGGAAAAGGTGGAGGAGGAGAAGGACGAGCAGTTCAATGAATTGGATGGAAAGGGGTTCCTCAACTCGGAAGGAATTAGCAATCGGGCCATCCCAACCGGCGATTCGTTTCCTGCGGCGCGAGATCCTGCAATTTCTAACTTCTCTCGCGTGGAACCACGCGTGGAACATTCCACGTCCACGGTGAACTCGATATATTTCTCAGTGTATCTTTTTGGCGAAAAAAGAAAAAAAGAAAAGAGTAGCTAATCGCGTTCGAACGTTACGCGAGAGAGACACGAGACGTGGCGCGCGCGATTTGCAATGGGTTTTCGGGGGCATCGGGCATTTAAATATAATCTACGGTCCATCGCTCTCTCGTGGTCGTCGACGCGTCGAAATCTCGCGACGCGACGAAGCTCGCCTTCCCGCCGCCAACTCCGTCGGCGATATTCTGTACTCGTGGCAGCAAAAAAGAGGGGAGCACCACGTGAAATCATCGTCTGGCCTCTCAAAACGCGTGGCACGCCTGACAAAAAGAACGACAAACGTACGTCTGCGTGAATCAGTGGGTCTAGACGTGCGGGGTCATGAACCCGATGCGATACAGCCGCAGCGTTTAAGAAGCTCTTCTCTTTCACCGTTAACGGTGGGCTATGCGAGGATAAATAAAGCAGAAGCGTTTCGCCGCGAGCTACAAATGACGGGAATGCCAGCACCGATACGCGAATGAGAAGCTTACACTTCTAACCCAAACCCACTCGAACTTTACCTTTTGAAACGAGACAAGATGGTAAACATCGAGGCATTGCGTAACTGGTAAAAATTGCGGTGAACTTGTCTCTCCCTTGGTAATCCGCAAATACGGGAATTAATTTGCATTTGTATGTAATACCGATATGATCTGGCTTTCAAGATACAAAGGCGCGGATAAAGGCGGGAGTACTCTTCTTTATAGCACGCGTAACGACATCCGGATGTCTAGCATAGAGATTGTCAATACGTGAAATTATCATATGTGAGATAAGTGTGTATCGCAGTGAAATTGCGCAACCGAACACACCACCCTACGTTACATGGGAACTACTAAATCCCCGCGATGTTATCAAAATAGTCCTCGCGATAAGTCCGGGCAATGGAACAATCGCATCGTAATTAAAACCGCATCTCGTTAAGCAACGTTCTCATATCCGCTCGCTACTGTATCTCGACGAGACAGCCGAGAAATCTCTCAGATGGTAAACCCGAGGCGCCCTCCGTAACGGTCGTGAATTACGAGTGAGATAATTATGCGCCCTCGCACACACACACACACACAGAGAGAGAGAGAGAGGGAGAGGGTGCGTTTCCACCGTGCAACAGCGTTCCCTCAAGCTGCGCTAATCCGCCGTCGAACAAGCTCGAAAGAGGACGTGAAGAAAGTCGCGAAACCGCGGTCCCGAAAAGAGCACTGAGCTGAAAGGCGGTCAGAAGCGACCCGGCCAAGAAATTGTTAGCGTAGAAAATTTGCAGATCTCCCACCTGAATTTTTTACGAGAGGTAGAAGAAAGTCGTGGGTTAAAACTACTTTGAATAATTGTATTTCTCCGGCGACAGGTCCAAAGGTCAAATGACATCAAGAGATAAAGTACATTTGCGACTTGTGCAATATTCAGATCACGCTGACCCCATGACCCTTCCGGGGTCCGAGGCCGAAGGGTAGCCGGCTTCCTCCGAGTCCCGATGACCGATCCGCTCCTGGACGCGAACGCGTCGCAGAAATTTATCGCGAGAGTATTCGCAGTCATAACACGCGGCTTAACGCCCGAGGAGGAGAAGGAGGAGGAGAAAGAAAGAGAGGAGGAGAAAGAAAGAGAGACTGAGAAAGAGAGCGAACTGCAACGATGTGGCGCATCTAAAGTTAGATCCCGCGTCACGGCGAGACGTCACGGCGAGGAGCGCGTCCTGCATCACATCGGGGCCGGTCGGCTGGTGGTAGGGTGTATTCAGAAAAAGGGTCCGCAAGAGAACGCGGCGATGAGGAGCAACAAATCGGCTGGCAGGTTTTAATCGGGGCTCTTCATCTCGCAAGACGGACTAATTAAGCGGAATATGCCAGCAACAAGGTAACCAAACGTTGCCGCTTGGAACTGGTTGCCGGGTTGATCGATCGCGTCGATCCCGAGAGCTCGGCCGAAGATCACGCCCGGATCCACCGGAGCTGTTGCCCTCCCATCCTCCCCTTCCCTTCCTACGCGGCTGAAGGGATTACGCTGACGTAGAAAAATGTCGACTAGAGCAATCGGTATATAACACGCGTATATAATACTTTCATGCGCGGCCAGTCGCTGCCGGACATCGATAGCGACCGATAAAACAAAATTCGTCTCGTCCAGCATCCGTGAACGTCCGTGATAAATGAATTGCGGCGGAAGTCATCCGGCTTAACAGCCGTAAAATGTCAGTCGCGTGCAAAGCGGATGAAGGGAAGAGGCGATGATCTCATTGCATTAAACACGTACGCACGCGTACACACGTGCGACGGTCATGAGAATTTGCAAAGTCGCGTCTTGGCAAGGAGAAACCGAAGATGAAACACGGGGGGGGGNGTTACTCCAGGGCAAAGGAAGAAGCAAAGTAGGAGGAGAGAGAAAGAGAAAGAAAAAGATGAGAGGCGACCAGGATGGCCATTCGCAGACGCTGATGCTTGCCGGATCGTAATACTCGTGAAATAGTATCCTTCTTTCTTCCTTCCGTCCCACGAGGTATAAAGGGTAGCCGGCATAAAGGCGACGCGGTAGTAAAACGTGACACTTGAGGATTTTATCTCGCGGCCGGGATACACGCGTACTTACGTATCTGGCCTGGTATATACCTACACACGCGCGACGTCCCCTGCACACGGAAAAATCGTACGCGGGTGCAAGCGTACGCGCGGCCGATCGGCCGACCGATCGGGGCGATGCGCTGTTTCGCCGATGACTGCATACGCCCCTCTATGCGTTTATGTCTCTACTGCGTCGGCGATATATATCATGACTATGAGCATAAACCACGCACCGTCGTGCTCTCGCAACTGGGTTCCCAATTTTATGGCGGAACCCTCCTTGAGCAAACCCTCTCGTCTCATCCTGGATCTCTCCCTCCTCGCTACAGGCGTTTAATAGCATACGAGAGAAAAAGGGGAACAAATTATAGCGTCGTCATAATTCCCTCCTTTTTTTCGACTCGCCTCCCGCGATCTCTTCCGAGACGTCATCTCGAGAACTGGAATCGATACCCGATCTCCGTCGAAACGTTCCGAAACGCAGCGTGACATTAGGTGCTTTATCGCGACACCCGAGAAGACAAGATCGATCGCCGCTCTGACCCCGCCCGCGCAAGTAACCTAAGAATATCGGCACTGGAAAAAGATCTGTTCATCCCCGTAATGGATCCAGCGCGCGGCCGGGGGAGAGAAAGAACGAGAGAGAGAGAGAGATGCATTTCCTGCCGAGCGAGCGAGCGAGAGCGTATCTGTCACATCGAGAATTCCGGAGTGACGCGACCCAACGGCGCGCTTGAGTGACACTTCCTGGCTTTTCTGCCGCCGTTGGAAACGCGGCACGTGGAGCACGCGACCTATTTCCTATTATTAAGACACTGGCCGTCGGTATACTTCGCGGCTTCACAACTTTGATCTCTCGCCTACGGATATACGAGCGACGGCGACGGCCGCTTCAAGCCGACCGCTTCAAATATGGCAGCGAAAAGAGAGACGAAACGTCGAAAGCGGCGACGGCGCCGCTCCTCCCGCGCGAGGAAGAGGATTAGCCCGCGCCAATCTCCGCCAATTCTGGCTTCACGTCCATAATTAAAAGCCTCCGAGAGTGTTAATTCGTTCGTTCTTATTCAGGGCCTTAAATCCAGTTCGAGAAGGAGAGATCCTCCCTCGGTGTTACCAGGTTGAATTAAAGGAGCGATCCCCACCCCCCTCCCTCGCGCGCACGCGGAAGGGTGCCAAATCCATTATTTCGCCTAAGTGAGTTATCACGATCGTCCGAGGTGTGCGAGTCTCGCCGCATCTCTTCCTTCGCGAAATTATACATTCCTGATTTTTTCCAGATCCCGCCTCTCCCGTGATTAACGCCTAACGTTTCGCCCGATACTACTTAATACAACGTACTTAATCCACGACTGCGACGTGGCGCGAGACCTCTGATTCTAACGCTATTATTCTCTCATTTCTACGCGTCGTTTTTACGAGTGGGAACTTTTTTTGGCGATTAAAAATGATGGTCGGCGCGCGAATGTTTCAGAGGTGTCATAAAGATGAAAATAACCGTGCGCGGCCGCAACGGTTTTTGCATCATAAATCGGGAATCGATTCGGAGATGCATAGACCTTTCTGAGGGAGTGATTTACAGTAAGTGTCAGTTTTGGTAGACGAGGCGGAAAGTTCCGTAAAAATTGCGCCGCAACAGGTTGCCCGTACGTATGTACCTGCATGCAACGCCGGCGCCGGTGTATGCACACGTATGCAAAGGGTCTAGAACGTCGCTGTCTATACGCGTATACCATACGGTAAATGATATGCTTGCATAACCGTAAGGGGCATAAAAATGCAAGTAAACCCGACGCAACATTCGATCGTTTGCATAGCTCTCCAGCACTGGTGGAGGAAACGACGCCGATAATTTTATAAGAATCTTTTTATACGCCGGGCATAAGTGATATTCTAATTTCAGTCTCAAGGATTTATCGTCGATCAATTACACCCATCTTCCATGTTATTAAAATTGCGTATCGTTGTTGCGCAACGATAAAAATCGTAAGGCGCGACTAGACGCGTAAAAACGATGTCATTGAATATCAAGAGCGCAGCGTCGGGATAAACAAGCGGGCATTAATTCGCGATAAATGCGGGACGTATTAAGAGAAAGCAATCGGACTCGTGATTAAGGGCGTATCAACTTCGCTGGAAAATTATGGCGATTGAAATTGAATTCGTCACCGTCCACCGGCGCGCGCGATTCGAGGGAAATCATGCTCGCTGCAATCGCGCAACTGCAGCCACGCCAAAAGCATGTGGCTAATTCAGCGTTACACGTTCGTAATTGCGTGTTTCGCCGTGGTCACTCGGCGCATATCTACCAACGGCATACGGTAAGATGGACGGATGAACGGACGGACGGACGGATGGACGGATGGACGGGCGGATGGACGGGTGGACGGACGGAATACTTTTTAAGCCAGTTAAATACAACGTTGCTACGATCTGATACGTACAGAAATAGCCTCCGTGTAATAACAGTTTTGCGCCGCAATGTGTATGAGCTGACTCATCGAGAATGCCTACTTTATTGCAAATGCAGAGGTTGTTATCGATGCACTCGAAATAGAATTGCGCGATTTGTGGACGACTCGTAACATACGAATGCAAAAATAGGCAAGATGTTTGTCAATTTTCAATCGTTTTTTTCAAAACCTTTTTCGATGCTTCGAAAGGCAAGTTCTCATTTTACATTGCTCCAAGCAAATATATATAATATAATACATAAAAACAACTTATCAAAAACATAAATAGGTAAATAGATAGAAATTACAAAAGATTAACATAAACTTGACTCGTTATGTAACACAAGATATAACTAATAATCTTTAATACATCTTTTATTAAATAAAATGATTAAAATATTTTTTTTTATTTGAGACATAGATGTATAAAAAAAATTGTGAATATATAATTTTCTTGCATCAATTTATACTTGATTAATATTTAATTTTAGATGGAAATAAAGAAATCAAAAATTTAATCACTTGATATCAAAATTAATCAAATATTATTAAAACAGATCCTCATGATGTTCAGAAATTGAAGATGCTGTTTTCTGAAAATCTTAGCCATCTATAAAATGCTTAACAAAAAATTAAAATGGATGAATATCTTTATTAAATTTCAAAACAATTTCTTTTTTTTTTTCAAAAAATTAATATAAAAAAATTATTCTATCACAGATTGTCACTTTTCATAGATTTCTCTCTATGACGAAGAAACAGAGAGATTTCACTTTAGTACTTGTATTTGCCAGATTGCATTATAAATCAGTTCCATATATGTATGCGAATGCATTGTATTGCATTGAAAATTATGAGATGTGTATGTACGTGTAGATGCATGGTCTACGCAATGATTGATTGCATTGGTTTTATAACGCGCCAAGTCTATTTTAATCTTTTATAGCCATACAATTCATACAATCTCATTTTATACAATTGTCACAAATTTATCGTCTCAATTCCGTTCATATATTTATCGATAACTTGTTCTTACATCATTTGAAACTAAAAAGGAAAATAAAGGATGAGATTCAAAAAGACTGAATAATTTGCGTATCGCAGTTACAAATTTCTATCGATAGTTATCAATAGCATTAAAAAATATGACAGAACTCGAAGGGAAATTCAAGTAAACTATGTACATGCGCGCGCGTTACGCTATCCCCCCTTTTTTTATCATATATGCAATTTACATTTGGCGCTGCCGGCATCCCCGATTCAATCTAGGCAAGGTCGAAGGGTAGATTCGAACGGATGGACAACACGTCAATGCGCGGTCGTGGGTGGATGCATGTCAAGAGTTCGGAGGGAGAATCCGCGTTCCAAGACGAAGCGTCCAACTTCTCGAGCAGGCGAGGCTTTATGGCCAAAGTTGATGGCGCGATGCACGGATGGACAAGCAAAATGCTCGCCACGTGACATTCTTGCATCCCACCGACCACGAACTATGGCGGCTCATATCCGGTGGTAGTTCTTCTTAAACCGTCAGCTGCGATCCAGGATCCGCGCTCTTGTAATCTCATTCATAAGTACGCTTCGTGGATCTAATTTCGTAATACTCGTTATCGTATTACAGGCAGCAAGCGATAATTTGATCGGGACAAGAACAAATTTTGGCCTCTAATTGCTTTTCGATATCCCAATGTCTACAAACTGTCGAAAATAAGATAATACAGGATAATTTAGGAATGCTATTACAGGATTCTAGATCTAAATATTCCGAGAATATTTGGAAGATTGTTTCTTCCAAATGGAAGATTTCTTAGGTTTCCATTCTTCAATGGAAACCTAAGAAATATTCATCCTTTGTCATATCCCTTTCTTAGAGTGATTAAAGTTAATTATAATATTAATAAAGTTATTCATTTTTATTCACGCAGAAATTATAATAGCGAGTGTTAAATTGATCAAAGGGAGAAAGAGGATTTTTAAGTTCATTAATTCAGGTATTCCCAAAGTGTGGGTCGTGAAAAATTTTTCAGCGATAATAGGAATCAAAACCGAATTTCGAAATAAACTGCAATTGTATTAAACGCCTTGTGCATGAAATTGATTCGGAACCAATGTCGACGTCAAAGCTGCATCGTGAACAGAAATAGAAAATCAGCGCATTTTTTACATCTTCATTAGAAAAATAGATTTATAAAATTATATTTAATAAAAAATAGAAAGAGTAAAGTGATATACAGTATAAATAAGTAATCAATTTATCTCCTCCCCCTCCCGCGCTTTTCCATATTCATTAAAATTGGATCGTGGATGTTTGCCATTTTAAAAAATGGGTCGCGGTCCACGCAAGTTTGCGAAACTCTGCTCTAATTGCTTTTCAATGCTCGTATCGACAAGCTGTTGAAAGTCTATGGCCAACATGGGATTTTATTATTGGATTTTAGATAAATATTTTAAGAAAATTGGAATCAATTATTTCTTTAATGGAAACGCGTAAGAAATATTCACTTTTCGTTATAACTTTTCAAATTAAGGAGCTCTCTCTCTCTCTCTCTCTCTCTCTCTCTCTCTCTCTCTCTCTCTCTCTCTCTTTCTCTCTCTCTCTCTTTCTTCCCTCTTCCTCCATCTTTTCCTTAGCGATTAAAGTTAAGCCGCAATAAAAATTCCGCTAACTCTGAAAGAGCCCGCGTGGAGAGCTCAATGGATAGCGATGCGGATTACTCGCGTCTTCAGGACGCACTTCCCTGTATCCGAGTTGATAGTGAGAACGTAAAAGGATACGACACTGTATTATTCTAAGAACGATCGCACCCTTCTTTCTTTAATATCCAGTCGTTGTTCTCGTCAGTGCGTGTCGCGCCGTTGAAAATTTCATGGTGGAAGCGCCGGCAGCGTTCATCTGGGATTATTACGAACGAAGAAAGGGAGAATGGAGGCGCGGCGTGCTCGTGTGTCCCGTCTATGTGAATGAAATCGCAACGGTCGAACACTTCGCGCCTGGTCGTAAAAAAGTGCAGCGTGTATGCACATATACTACTCGCGGCGTACATGAATGGCGGCGATACCGACACGTGCTTTACCGAGACTACTCGCATCTGCTCGCGCGTTGGCGAAACTGCTCTACGTGAACTGAAAACGTACAATATTGGTCTAATAAAGGCGAAATCCACGGTTACGCCCGCGCTACGCTATTGTTCCAGTGCAAAGAGATAATTTCTCGCGTACACCTACGCGAATGTGTTAGTTCATATTTTAACTAAAGTTTATAGAAGGATTTAAATACATTTTCTTATGATTTCACAGATTTGGAAAGCGTTTGCAAAAGACATAATTATATATATTTATATAAATTTACGAGCCACGAGGTTTTCTATCACTCATGGTTTAAAAATTATAAGTTGTTGTCAAAAATTAAATTTTTATCATATTAAATAGAAAACTTTGACTGATACGTGAAAATACAATATAAACGAACCGTCTTATCGGTCATAGCTACACTGAAAAAAAAAGTCTGATTATAACTACCAAATGTATAGTGAAATAGTATCAATTAAATATTTTGTCAATATAACCAAAAATAATTTTATTTTACTAAATGTTTAGTAAGTATTATTAAATCTGGTATAAGTTACTAAATAGTTAGAAAAGTAAAATTATTTTTTGTTACATTGACCAAATATTTAATTCATACTACTTCACTATACATTTGGTAGTTATATATAACCAGTCTTTTTTTTCAGTGTAGATCTTAGTTCTGATATTGATTGTGTGACTTCATATACCTTTTCAAGTTCACAAAACTGCACGCCGAATAAATTATATTATCGGTCTTGAAACACAGTTCTAAGTTTAACAAGAAATAATATCCCATAAAAAAAAAAACTGATAAAGTGTTTCAATAAACTGATTACTATATCAGTAACTGATGATTACTATTCAGTTAACTGATGAAATATCATCAGTTACTGATATAGTAATCAGTTTATTGAAACACTTAACAGTTCTTTTTTTCAAGGGATTATCACGTTATTAAATTGAAAGTCAATTTAATAATAAATACCCTTTCTCTTTTAAAAAAATGTAATTTAAATTTTCATATTATTATTCTAATGAAAAAGGGGTAAATTGAGATAAATTTTAAATCGAGCGAGACAACAAAAAGGCGGAATACTTGGGTCACGCTGCGTAATAATATTAGCAATCAACACCTTTCGCGATATGAGCAAACGGCAATGGAATTTTAGAACGCGCCGGTAAAAAATGTAGGATATACACGCCCGGGCGAATGCGAGAGGCCAACATGGAAATAGCAGCCGAGCAAATCCGCGAACTGGACAGCGTCGATTAACACAAGATCGTTTTGCTTTATTTGTTTTTCGTTTATCTGCTTTCGAGCACGATAAAAGCGCATCGGCGCGCGGATTCGTATGGCTACCCTTTGACAATGCCAGTCGAATCAATCGCAAATTGCTTTCTGTATGCCGCACTACCGTCAATTCGGCAACGCATGTCGCGCCGTATATACCGTACAGCATGCCGTACCAGAATTTTATAGAGCTCGTATTATTCGGCGGTATAAAAAAAAAAGAGAGAGAAAGAAAAATTTGCCAGCGCGCGAGGCACGGCGACGTGTCTCAAATTTTGATAACGAAATTATTACGAGCGACTCGGGTGTCCGCTGTATCGAATTACAGAGAGACATAAACGCGAGACGAGAATTTGATAGACACTTTCGAGAGAGACTTGTCGCGCGGTTATCCTGCCGAGAGTGATCCTTCTCCGTGTATCCGCGAGGCAGCCACTTACATGCGCGTGTACATGTACAGTGGGTATATTATGTGTTATGCATACATGCATGATTCATGTACGTATGTATGAAGGCGCGCGCGATCGTGTAGCACGTGCGTGTGTATCCCTGATCTCTCCGCGGACGACGTCAGCTTACAAATTGCCAAACTTCTTACGAGAGCTTGTTCAAAAGGTTGAGAAGGGAAAGCAGTGCCGCCGGCAGGATGAAAGGACGGAGAGAGGAGGCACTTGTACGATCCAATATCCGACAAATCTGGTCTCGCGCACGGGTCAAATTTCTCTTACAATACAAACGAACGAACGAAATAGTACGCTGCACTCCGAGTATTTCGTATATCGACTTTACTCGCGACGATGGAGATTAAGACTAAATTAAGTTAGACCAAAATAAATAGATCCGTAATCGTTGAAAATTACATTTACATTGGCTTTCGACGGTATTTGAAATTTGTGTCTTGTCCAAAAAAGAACATGAAACATTAAAACCGAAGAACCTGTTCGATAAACGTGAACTTTGATATTAACGTTCGTGACGTGAGTCAGAAGTTTTACGTAAACAAAAATTGATTTTTTTAAATTAAGAATCAAAACATTTCTTATCTTTTTGCACATTTCAAAGTCCTGAAAAGGTCAAAGGTAAATTTTATATTTTTACCGTATTGTGCGTCACACACAGAAAAAAAAATTAGTATTAAATCAACAATTCATTGTTTCATATATAAGCAAGAATATAAAATCTCCTAGGAAGTATTTATAATCTCAAAGAGACATAATTTGCTAACATAAAGAAATTTTGTTTCTTCATGTAAGCAAATTATGTCTAATCAAGATTATCAAATTCTTCCAAGAAGATTTTATATTCTTGCTTATATATGAAACAATGAATTGTTGATTTGATAGTCATTTTTTTCTGTGCACACACGTTAAAATGCAATAATGATCTTTTCCCATTCCCTTCGATATTTTTGTCTGCGCGAAATATGAATTTTAGTAGGCACAGTAGTCTCTTCCGTGTCCTATGTACACACGTATACATAAAATGGTGAAGTAGGTATATACGAATGGCGTATATTCCCGCGCAATGTAACACGTAGCGCGGAAGAAAACAGCTTAAGGTCCTTTCCGCGCCTTTAAGGGTAGAGGACTCTACGTTAGGGGACTCTACGCGCTACCAAGTCTCACACCCTTATTCTACCTTATGACTTTATCCAATTCCCATGAATTCTCCCTCGTTTCTCTGCAAAGCAGTCGCGTATCTTCTCCGCGTGGACTTTGCTCAGACGGAGAGCCTCAAGGCGCGCAAAAGTGCGTTACACGCGTTGAATAAGAAACAAGAGGACCGACGATTACAGTCGCGAAGTAACGAAAACGAACGATCGTACCTTTTCGCTAGAACACCAGACGGGCGAGGAAGAGAGGGGGATTGCGAAAAGTTGCAAATTGTGATAAGTCGAAGGGAAATTTGAGGATCCGCGACCGATTTAGGATCAGCCGAGCCGGAAAGTTCGTCGCGCGCTACGCGGGGATGTGTGTCGAGTGACCTTCGCCTTCGTTTACGACGACTTTCGGACTTTTCCTCGGGAGAGGAGGGAACCGACTCCACCTCGTTTCCCCGGCCCTTTCCCTTCCCTTGCCCTCTGTCCTCCCGCAAGTTCGCTCACCGCGAACCTATAAATTCCGACGGTAAGACGCATAAATCAGACGTGCGTGTGCGAGCGTACGTATACATAGCCGCGGGCGGTCGGCTGAGCGATTAGGATTCCGGACACGGACGAGGGACCTTTCGCGCTGCAAATACAAGATCGATGTAATCATAATGCGGAAGGCCCCGAAACCCCGGGAAGGTAGCAATCAACGCGTTCTCCGGACAAATAATCCATCAAGTCCTCCAATGACGCGTCCTTTCATCGGCTGCTTCTCTCTCTCTCTCTCTCCCTCCCTCTTTCTTCCTCCTCAGGCTCTTGTGAAAATCCCAAAGGGGGACACCGGTCAGTTAGATTGGCCCGAATATGCATCGCGCGTTCCACACGGTGCCCCAAATCGCTTCAACTGTCCACCGACGGGAGCTACTCGGAAATGATCGATGCTCGACCGATATTGGATAGCGACATATGGAGTGGCGGCGTATCCCCGCCAGCTTGCGAGCCATAATAGGTGACGGCGAAAGGTTTTTCGCGCGCTAGAAATATCACGCGGCTCGGATGTTAGTTCAGGATCCCTACCTAATGAGCCACCGGTAAAGAGAAACGTGTTCGCGAACATCTGTGCGCGAAGTCTTCGCACCACATTTTTAAATTAGATTAATTTACAAGGTATTCTCGACACGTACAGCAGAAAGCTGGCGGCTAATAAATACGATAGGTATGACGCATGTAGAGAAGTGGGAAAAGGAATAAAAGAGCATTCCGCGATGAAATAACGTGAATTAAAGAAGCTTTTCGCTGTGGCTAATAAATGAATATTTCAAAAAATAGAAACTGTCAGATATTCACATAGAATTTAACTACATTCGAACACGAAAAGAACAACTTTGCTGAATATCTGAAAATAATTATGTTGAATCATTTAAAAAATTGTATCGGATGTTTAACTTGGTTGCTAGAATGTCAAAAGTGTTTTCAGCAATATTATCACGCTTGGGCATCCTATATAATTATTTTGATGGCTCAACATGAAATTATTTTCTGATCTGTATCTAGCTCAATTTTTAGATGATGTGATAAAATTGTTTTTTTTCTGTGAAATTGTATAGGTAATATATATTATAAAATTATAATTACACGCTACGTATGTGTACGAGCCATGTAAATAATAAAATATTAAAACCGAGTCATAAATTAGAGCATTACGTGTTTATTCTTTCCGAAGTACGATATGAGAGTCACGTGTTTTATTACGTGTTATTCTTTTCGAAGAAAGATAGGAGAGTTAAAGCACGATAAAGTACAATATCAAGTTGCATAAATAAAGACACGACTGTAGCGGCCACTTAAGAGTAGCAGATGGATCGAGTGGTGGAGCGAAGAACAAGCGGAACGGAAAACGGAGCGGTGGGAGGGAGGGAGGTGCGCTAACAAAGTAATGAGTAGTCCCGTGCCCTGTCTTCACCCTCGTGGCTCTTAATCAATTATTTTTCAAATCGACCGTCCCCACGCGCGACTCGCGCGTCTCCGTCCCGCCAGAAAACGATTTTCTTTTGAAAAATTGAGCCAGTGTCTCTGTTTAACGCACTCGTCGAGTGCGCGCCACTTTTTCCTCCCTCGCTCTGAGGGAAGGTAAGTAGGTCGGCGATGCACAGGCGGGTAAGGGTCGCCAGGTCGACGGGTCGACGGGCGGACAGGGGAGGAGGACG
>QKQZ01052108.1:0-25105 GCA_003595255.1 Solenopsis fugax
AATCTAAAAAATTAAAGTATTACATAATACATTGAATATGTATAAACTGAGAGAAAACATGAGAAGATAATATCAATTTCGACAAAACACGATTAGATAGACACTGATTAAAGATGATAATTAAATTATATGCTAAGTAACATGAAAAAGATAACATATCTGATATTTATAAACCAAAAACACGATAGTATCATATAGATATTTTCTTTCTTTACTGTCTAACCATATCTGATTGTAATTCAAATCTTTTAAGCAGGAGGATGTCGATATCATGCTCAAAAGATGTTACAAAGTTCTTTTTTCAAACGTGAAAATTCATCAAGTCTCGATAGCATTTCTCGAAAAATACTTGGCTTTCAAATTTATTCAGATGTGCATCTCGACAATTACAATTGACTATTAACAGAAACTTCCTCGCGACTCTTACGTTCTCCACGACTTTTCAGCCTTTTCCGTGTTTGAATATAATATTTACGATAGTCACTTAAAAAACGATAGATTCATCTTTCATAAAAATGAATTAAATCTTGAAAAAAATACTTCTTTTACGAGGATCCTAATTAGATACGAGAATTACGTAATTCGTCATTTCTTGGTTTTTCCGATCTCATCGCCGCTTGTTTTCTTGCGATCCTCGCGGCATCCCCCGTTGGCGTGTATCGCGATCGGGATTTTACGCCGCCCCTCTAGGAGGCGGAACAAGGCGCATCGCATCGCATCGCATCGCATCGCATCGCATCGCATCGCGGCGGCGTATCGCCGCGCCGTATACCGGCGCTATTCCGGCTATTACGCTCGCTCGCCGGCAAATCTTCCTTTTTCGCGCGATCAACGCGGCTACTCGCACGTGAAATCGCTCGCATAGCGAGCCGACACAATACCTCTCGATTCCCGCCGCGCGCGTCGCAGAAAAGGAACGTCCGCCGCCTCGCCGGCCTCCTTTCCTCTCCGGCAAACGTTATTTCTGCCATTATGTTTACTCACACTTTACTCCTCCTCCTCCGACCTCGTCGCCACGCCGGCCGCCTCCCGCTTCCTCGCGCGGTTACGCCGCGGAGGAGGCGTTACGTACAATCCCGTTTTCTCGAATACACGCGCGACCAGGAAGCCCGTTCTCGAGATCTCGTCGTACACGAACGGGTTCTCGTTTCTCCGCGGTCCCCGTCAGGATGCCCCTCTGTGCCTCTGCGTTATGCGGGACGAGCTTGGGAGTATATGTACGAGCGGCGATCGCGCCGCGTCCTTCGACGATACCGAGGACCGGCGCCGCCGCCGCGGCGGCTATTTTAGGAAAGGAGGCACGTTTTCGCGATTTAAAAGCGGACGATAACAAATCGCGCTAATTAATTTTTGGATTAAACCTTCGAATTAACTGATATCTATCTGAAAAGTCAGGAAATTGAACGGCGTAAGCCAGTACCGCCCTGTACACTTGGTGATACATCGACACGTCGAGTCGCTCTCGCCTCTTTCGATCGAGTGCGCGAGCGGGTGTGTTCACACGTTCGCGTTTGCGTAAAATTAAATTCGAATCGGATGCGCGGGGGCCGTCGGAGATAACGTACGCAGATTAGCGTCCGATGATACCGGCGATAATTAATCGGCCTTCTTCCGCGAACAGCGCGTCGTCGCGCGCGAGCGGCGATCTCGCGCTCCGCCATTTCTTAACATCGGAATTAATAAGCTTCATTATCCGCCACGCTGCCGGTAATTAATTTTCGCCTGTAATTGATATTGGAACGATCGTGCTACCGCGTGTGCCCGTTTATGATGCGTAACTGGGGCTTTTACCATACGGATAATTGTATCCCACCTTCGCGACGCCGCGTCGTGCAAAGACTTTTGCCATGTAATACAATTCTTTCTGTCAGTTTTTGAGTTTTTTTGTTAATTAATCCAGCAGACGAGGAACGAACATTATTGCATTATACGTCGTTTGTCTTATATTTATATAAGAGATGAGAATGAGTATTGAATTATATTTTCGTCCCATCAAATATCCGTTGATTTGATCAATTTCATTGGTTAATGTAAGTTTGGCGCAAATATATCTCATGGAGTTTTCAATTTAATTATTGCTACTGCCACACGAATCTAATTATTGCAAATTATTATCGTGCGTCGATAATGTTATTCATTAATGAGCCAGTAATGCTGATAATTGATTTTATTCGCCAATTACTGCATAAAAGTATTCCTTCCTGTATGCACATTGCCGCCCGTTGTGTGACGCGACGTATTATTTATCATGTAATAACAAAGCTGGTTAGTTTCTAATAATATCAACATCGAGTTAATTAATTACGCGACTATTCGAGCCTAATCAATTTTAAAAATACGTTTTTGTTCGCTTTTTCTTAATGTCCCGATTAAACTTTTAATATTTCTCTTAATCTTAACATCCACATAGTATCCTTAATCCTCTTTATGATATATAATTCTAGATGTTTTATAGCAAACATTATTAAATAATAAGTAATTAAATTTGTATAATACTGCAGTAACAAATTAAATTTGTGTAATTTACATTATAAGACGATTTCAAATAATTTTAGAAATTAATTTGGTGATATTATTAGCAACATTAAAATCAGAATGTTGATATTCTGCATCACATTTCTGGAAGGTGATTAAACCGTCGTGGATTAAATCTCCTAACAAGCATCAATGGTAGTTGATGTCTCAGCTTCTTTAGAGATTGGTGTATCGCTCAATTCTCTTATCGCTCTTCCGCCCCTTTACGTTCAAGAAATTGACAATTCCATGTACCTTGCCTCTTGCGTCCGCTGTTTCTCATCTTTCTGCCTTTTTCTCGTGTTTCACGTCCTTCGGTCCGGCAGCGGCCCCGAGGTCCAAGGGAAGCCCGAGAGACGAGACCTCTCTCTTTCTCTCTCTCTCTCTCGTACTCCTTCTTTCTCACTTCCCGCGACTCCCTCACTCATCCTCTCTTTTTCTCGCAGGCCAAAGACTTATGGATATCCATAGCAACGAAGTCAAAGCCATTAATAACTCCGGTGGGAACGCCTATCCTCATCTCGTGCCTTTTCTTTTAAAGTCGAGCGTGTGCAACAAACGCTCGTCTCGCTCGAGAGAGAAAGAAAAAAGAGAGAAACACTGAGAAAGAGAGAGAGAAAGAAGAGAAGGACGAGTACGAGATGTACGGTAAAAGAGAGGAGGAGAAAGGGTAGGAGGAGGAGGAGGAGGAAGGCGGCCGAGGAAGCGGGAGAGAATGAAAGACCGAGAGACAGAGAGAGAGAGGAAAAAAGAAAAAGAGAGAAACAGAGCGAAAGAAGAGAGAGAGAGAGAGAGGAGCCGCGGAACAGGTAGATACGCACCGCGGAATATATTGGAATACCTGAGAAATTTAGTGGCGGGGCACTAAATTTCACCGCCGTGACTTTGCAGGAGGCGATGCTCGCCGCAGGGCGGGAGCCACCGGGCGAAAAATCGTCCCCCTCTCTCTCCCTTCTGCTTCCCCTTGCCATCCGCCTTCCGCCCCTGCGGCTACGTGCCCCGCCGGAGATATCGCCCCTTTAGCACCTGCGGCGACGTTGCTCTCGATGAGCAAGAGCCGCATATTGTGCCCCCGTGAAAGCGAAGGAAATATTAATTATCTCGATGCGAAGTAAGCTTATATCATTCACCATATCTAAGCTCGATTCTCAATATATCTAATTCGTTCTATGGCATCGTCCATACATGACCAATTTCATGGGACACTGTATGTGTATTATTTATAAAATTGATGATGTATGCAATCACAAAACTAATTGTCCGGACACGGAATATGAATATTTATTTTATGTGCTACAAATTTATCAAATATTATAATTTTTTAGAGAAAACTCAATTGGAAGTGAAAACCCTTGCAAGTGATCAATTTTCATCAAAAGCCAACTTGCATGTCACTGACCTGTTATTAACAAAATCAGATTGAAGAATGTATTTAAATAAAATACAGCAAAGCATCTTTTATTTTTTATTTCGATCTGTTTTTTTAAGTCTGAATATGTGTCTGTGTAAAGATAAAGATGATAAAATTGTAGCGGAATAATATCAAATAAACAAAATAATCCCTTTAATTTAACATAATTAAATACACGCATTGTGACAGGATCAACACTGAAAAAAAGTCTGGTTATAACTACCAAATGTATAGTGAAATAGTATCAATTAAATATTTTGTCGATATAACCAAAAATAATTTTATTTTACTAAATGTTTAGTAAGTATTATCAAATCTGGTATAAGTTACAAAACATTTAGTAAAATAAAATTATTTTTGGTTACATTGACCAAATATTTAAATATTATTTCACTATACATTTGGTAGTTCTAACCAGTCTTTTTTTTCAGTGAACGAGGAAACGTGACATTAAAATTGAAGATTTTCAATCGCGTTAGAATGATTACGACTGCAGGGATCATTTCTACTATCTGAAACGATAGCGGGTTGGTTTTCAATCCGCACGGAAATCAAATTGCTGTAATTCCGTCATTTGTAGTTGCTTCAAAGTCAGGAGGGATTTGACATTACCCCCGATGCTGCAATTGCGGTCTGTCTTGCCGTGCACGGTAATGTACGCGTCGCTGGCATCTATGGTGTGCCGTTAATCGGAAAAGTAATCATAATCAGGCGGGTTGCATAGCTCGTTGCATCGGCGGCGCTGGCGCTGCCCTCATCAGCGAAGCGCAGCGAACGAGTAGCATGCGCATTCCATCGCGCGCCCGTAATTTAGCTCCGGCGAAAATATCATTTCTCCACCCTGCGCCCTTCACCACCTTCTCCTCCTCCTCCTCCACCTCCACCTCCCGTGCTCGTCATGCCTCCCTTCTCGGTCTTGGCTTCGTAACGAAAGAAAGAACGGCACGAGCGAGGAGAAAAATGAGAAATACGCCATCAGCTCTCCTTCGTTCATTCGTTCATTCCGGCGAACGTTTCCACCCTTCCGCTCCCGCCGCCGCCGCGCAAGTTGGCGCTCCGTTCCGCGCGCGAGAAGAAAAAAAACGACGGGAGGGAAAAAAAAAGCGAGGAAAGTAATCAACGGCAGGCCGAACGACAGCCGCGTTTGCGACTCGGAAACGACGTCGGCACGGGGGCGAATTTTCATGAAAGCGCTTTCGCTCCGCGCGAAATGAGAGCGCGGCGCAGAAACGGGCAAGGAGGAGGAGGGTGGACGCAGCCGGCCAGCAGCGGAGGTGGACGGCGGATGAAGGGCGGGTGGATAGGGGTGGGTGGTAACGCGGGCGCGCTTGCACTCGATTACGCATTCGATAGACGTTGATTATCGACAAAACACGTCGATTCGACAACACCTGACGATGACGAGCGCACGCGTGCACACGCTGCGCGTACGCGTAGGTGGATGCGTGTTGGTGCACGGGGGTGGAGGGGGTAGAGTTCGCGATGGACATAAAGTCGCGCGGAATCGCGGGGGGAAGGGATCCAATATACAGTACTATTCATAAGTTACACGCTCGGTCAGTGATGAGAGAGAAGCTAGGACAAATGCACTGAGAGAAATGTTTTGTAAAATCAACCAAAGTTTGGTTGATTAGTGATCAAATGAATTTTATAGTGATAGTTACTAAATATATAGTTGTTTTGTAGTCTTAACCAAATAATTATTTTCATACAACAAATTACAAAAAGTTTTTGGTTTTTTGTTAAATGTAACAAATTTTTTGGTACCAGTAACTATAAAATTCATTTGATCACTATACTACCAAACCATTTCTCTCAGTGTGTGAAAAAGAATACACAGTTGAAAATTTTGTGTTAAAAATGTATATCGCACGTTCCAAACGGTTCACTTAAATTTTTGTGTAATTTAACGCAAGATGAATATGTTAGAAAGTAAAACAAATATGCAAAAAATTAATACGAAAAACGCAACACTTTGACACAATGCGGAAACAAATTGTGGAGGCACATTTTTTCCAGTAAAATTAATATTATGTCAAATTGACTAGGTATATTATTAAAAATTCAGCATGAAAACTAATAAGAATCAGTTTTAATAAACACAAAATGCTTTTTACTATGTATGATAATAGAAGAACTTTCTATCTAAATCGTGACTTCGAAACTTAATGAAGAAAGCGATTTTTTTCTAACGAGATACGTGGGTAATTATCATGAAGAAACGAATGATCGTGTTACATCTTTCTCAAATTAAGTTATTTTGATAGAATATCGAAAGATGGGAAATCCAACATTTCTATTTTTAGTACTCAATGCCGATAGTCCTACTAGAATCGGTATTCAATTACGGGGCGCGGTCAAGTTGCATTAATGTAACGGGAGGTATAAAAATTATGCGGCCGACGTACGGAACTTTTTGATGCGGTAGGGATTGAACGGCGCGTCACGAAATAAAAGTTGGACGAAGGTAGATAAAAGTCGAAGTATTTCAGTATCATTACCGAAAAGGGCGGTGTCGGCAAGCCGGCTGGGAATTTATGAAGGCCGACGTGTACGGGCGCGCGTGTACCTGTCCGCGCGTAAAACGATGTATTCACGACGTCGCCGCGTGTTGTAATCCGTAGGAGAAGGCTTGGTAGGTCCGTTACGACGAGATTATCGTTCGACAGGAACTGTAACTTTCAATGAATCGTAAACACAGTCGGCCGCGCACGACTAGTGCCTCGCACGAATGTTCCGAGAGCGTCCAACACGATGACGAAGGCGGTAGAACTATGTTGAATTACCGATAGTAATAATCTCTTATCATTCCCCGTTATTTCGGCCGAATCGCCACTTCGAACGGCGATATTTTCGCCGAGAATATTGGATTTGAAGTATATAAAATTAAAAAATGTATCGTATAAACCAACATCTGCTCTCTATATTTTTTTTTTTTTCATTTTCCATAACTTACTGTATTTTTTTGATTTCTTATTTTTTCTAGTTTGATCTTAATACTGCTGTCACTTCCGATTTTTTGGTGCATTTTGTCCTCTACTTAACTTAATAAAATTTGTTGAATATGCATTAAATAAAGTTATTAGGGTCACTGTGCACTAGTCAATGAACGAATAGAAATAATTTAGTATATTTATAATACATTTTTTTAAATGATACTTTAATCAAAAATCTGTACAAAAATTAGATATAAAAAATATCAATTAATTTGCAATTATTTTGAAATCTTATTATTTCAATATTTTGTTTTAAAAACAGTCATTTATTGTTCAACGACTGGTGCAGTGATCCTATTATCATTATTGTTATTATTTCCAGAGGTGACACGTAATTCTTTTAATTTCAAAGTAGCTTTATTAAAGTAACTCAATCATAGCTTTCATTTAATATCTATCCAAAAACATTAATTTATTTTCTCACTAAAATGAAAGCTATCAAGAGAAAAGGCTTCATTAACGAAACCGTATATGTTACCTACTATTTATATTGAGGAATCGTCGGTCGCTTCTCGATGATTCCTCGAGAGCGTTGCCGTGACGGAGTAGCCGAGACCGACGATGTTATTCAAATACGGGAGATTACGCGATCTTCAATCCAGGCGCGCGACGTGGTACCTACCTACCTACCTACCTATCTATCTACCTACTCGACGCGCGCGAGAGAGGTGATCGTAACGGAATATAAAAGCCGCGTGTATTTGTTACTGTACGATCCACGGGCGCCGATCGCCGATAAGACACGTCAATACGGCGATCAGGGAGACGGCTCGTGAGGGAGAGCCGGAGGTGGGCGTTCGTGCGTGGGCGTTCATGCGTGCAGCCGCCAGTCGACGGATGAAGTCGACACTGAGAGGGATAAAACCGCGCGCGAGGGCAGGTACGCCACTTCATTTCGCGTATACACGGAATTCTCGTAATTATCCTCTCGATACCCGACACAAAGAACACGCGAGTCGCTCCTCTCCCTTCGGTAGAGATGGAAGAAAATCGTGGACGTAAAGCTTGTGACTTACTCTCACGTTGCGTGTCGATCGAACACTATTATGAACAACGTTATTTTCCTCATTATTTTTCAATTGCAGTATTAATTATTGTAATTTTTTAATAATTTTTGACATTTCTCAAGTGTTCCTATTAATTTTATTATTAATTATTAGGGCGTATCATTTTACCTCGAGCTATACCGAATTTTTATCGAATGCCATTCAATGCGGTTGGATCGACGTTCAAGGGAGGGACCACCGTCGATTCGTTTTTCGTACATAATTCTTTCAGGGACCTCCTCGATACTCGGAATGGACATTAATCTCTCCGTCGACGGAAGCTCCGGGAAACCCTTTCTCCGACCTTGACACGACGTCTATAAATAAAATCTATCGCCGTTAATTAATTCGCAGTACAGCCGCACGGGGCGATCGGTGGTAGAGCCGCTCGGCCTTGATCTGGCCGATCGAGAGAAAAGAGACAGAAACAAAGAATCAGAAGAGGAAGGGGTAGAAAGAAATCTTACATATCTAAAATTTAATAATACAATTCACTGTGCATTAATGCTCTCAGAATAATGAAGCTCGGAAGAATTTAAACTATGCGTATAATATAAAAGATTAGGTGCGTGCATTTGTGGCACTAATAGCACATGTACCTCTTATGATAAAAAACGCGAGGGTTTTTTTTATAAAGTGGAGCATTGATTCGTCTCAAAGTGAAATGAAGAGTCATGGGAGACCGGCGTTGATCTAATCGTGCACATCTCGAGATGAATTAGTTACCGCCGGATCCATTACAAACTAGACTACTCATTCTCCGTTAATTAATAGAATCGAATTCGAAGAACGATTTCCGACTCTTTTCTAGAGTAAACACCCAAATTCCTTTAAACAAAAAGGCTTGAAAAATTTACTAAATACTTTCTAGATTTATTGCCTCTCTGTAATAATAATTATATAAAAAATAGACACGTTACACTGAAAAAAGTTTTTTATTATTAAAAAAATATATTATTTTAGTATTATTTCCTATATTTAAAAAAAATTAGCAAGTACAAAATAATTCCCTCATAAACTTACCAAATATTTCTTTAAATCGAGGAAATGATACTAAAATAAATATATTTACTTAATGATAACATTTTTTTTTTCAATATAGAGATTTTTTAAATGTAGAGATTTCCTAAGGAAATAATTGCGAAGTACGCTACTCTTTTAATTTTTCCTAGTCTACTTGTAAATCTCTTCGCCGTTTGAAGATTCGCATGGCAAGATCGCGGAGCGAAGGAAGGGAAGCAGAAGGCAGAATCGCAGCTGGACCGTCGTCGTGTAGATTGACGAAACGGCATAGTACATCGCAGACGGCGTGGGTGTCGATGCATCGCGGGGGGTCGATGCATAGGGGTGACGCGAATCCTGCTTTTTACAGGGTGTCCGAACAGCTTGTCGTTGCGCTCGTTGCCCCACCTCCGTGTGCGTACGGGGACTCCAGCAGGTTGCCCGTGGGATCCCCCACGGCTTTCGGTCGCTTTGTTCTCGCGTCATCCGCTTCGTCCTTTCGATTATTAGGACCCGGTCTTAATCGCGCGATACCTGTTACGCGCACGAGTATTAATTCTTGAATGGATCACGCAGGCGGTTGTCCTCTAATCCGATAATCTTGAAGTAGCGGCGTCGAGCTTTCGATCCCGGAACTGTCAGGCTTTCCTCGATTACACGTGCTGTTAGAGAAACTTTTTTTTTTTCACGAATATATCGTTAACGAAAAATAATGCTCGTTGTCATTATGTTGGATTTGTGATTATGCAGACGTGCACACTCTCAGTCGTGATAATAAGAAAATCCAGAGATATTTTTCAACCGACACGAGTCGCCATTCTTCCAGAATTAAATTCTGCCAGGTGAAGGAGTTCTTTTTCCGGGAAGCCGTCCGCGGAAATCTCGAGGGATCGGCGAGGAGATCCGCGTTCATCTCGCGCTCGCAGAGATCTCTCGCGGGACGATTCTCCGCGATCGGTTAATACAATCCCGCTTGTCGCCTGGAGCTTCAGCACACTGCATTCGCAGGAGAACTCCCTTTATCCCTCTCCGTCTCCCCTTCGCCAATCTCTCGCGCTGGTTCGCGAAACAGCGAGAACAAAACGGAAGAAAGAAAGAAAGAGAAGAAGGAGGAAAGAAGAAGGAGAAGTAAAAGACGAGAGAAAAGAAACGCGCGCAACGTTCTCCATTGCAATTTCGATTTCATTAAAAAATGGAGATGGAGCTTCCAGATGAAGGAACGGGAACGAGCACGAGCAGAGGGAAAGGGGTTGGGGGGCAGAGAGGGCAGCGGGGTTAGGAATGAATGAAGGAACGGGAAGGGCGGAAGGTGGCGGCGTGTACGAGGAAAGAAAGGAGGCAAGAAAAGGTACGACTGTCGATGGAGCCACATCCGCGCGAACAGAGAAGAAATGGAGTAGGAGAAGGGGACGCAGCAGCAACAGCAGCAGCAGCAGCAACAGCAGCAGCAGCAGCAGCAGCGGCGGCGGCAGCAGCGGAATATACTACTCGGCCGAGTAGGGTCCTAGGAGGCAGCGTGTGTCGTGTGGCGTGGCCTATCGTGTGTAAAGGTAGCCGGTCGTCGTCGAAAGAGCCCGCAGAAGAAGAAGAAGAGGGCTCAGAGGCCAACTGATCATCGCATGCATTTAAATTGGTTCATTAAAGCCCCCACGGTCCACCCTCCTCCCTCCCCCTCGCTTCTCTCCTCAGCCGGCTGCGTCCTCCCCTTCCCCACCTCGTCCCGGCTCTGTTCGCCATCCCGCACGCTCCCCGGCTCTCCCGCACCATCCACCAGCCACCGTAGGACGACCCTATGGAAAGCCGCAACACGCCGCACCGCACCGGTGCGGTGCTCTGCGCTCGTTGCGTATACACCGGCCGCGCATCCAGCGTCCAATTGCGCGCACACATACACACACACACACACACACACACACACACACACACACTGACGGATGTAGCGGGTGACATCCTACTTATCACGCCGACACCGGAGCGGAAGATGCCGCGCGTGAGACATGTTCCGGACTAAGGAAAGTTGCCACGCGCGTCGGATCGCCGTCCCCGACCAATTACGATCCTCGTTCTCCTCTTCACGGAGACAGAACTGTGGAAATTTGATTCTTATCGGGATAACCAGCTGTTGGACGTCTTCGTGGGGGACAGAGAACGTGAATACAAAACCGCGCGCCTTGCGAGAATTAATCGGGGATATCTATTTAAGAACAGTACACGGAAAGGACAATTTTGCTGAAATACTAAAAATAATTATGTTGAACCATTAAAAATTTTATATTGGATGTTTAAGCTGATTGCTAGAATGTTAAAACTTTTTGCAGCAGTGTCATCATGCTTGAACGTCTTGCATAATTATTTTGGTAGTCCAACGTAAAATCATTTTCTGATCTGTATCTAGCTAAATTTTTAGACACTACAGTAAAATTGTTCTTTCCGTGTAGACGAATAAATAATGGAGAAGAGGATAAATGACGGATTAAAGTAGTTGTTGCTCATTCTCCTATCTCGCAAACAGATTGGATCTACGCATAATTTGAAGGAACGCAGAATCCGCGTTGGAAATAAACACGCGCGAAGGTCTCATTTCTCTCAATTTCATTCCCGCCGTCGCAATAAGTTCGCCATAAGTGTCTCTATGTGACCACCGCGTTTCACACGGTGGATCGTGGATCGATCCGCGGCGAGAAATCGCGCGTCTCGCTCCATCTCGGCCGACCGCCGTGCCGTTATCACGCTCGCCTTTTTGTCCCGCGCGGTTAAAACGCGGCGGTTTACAAATTGCGCGGCGAAGATAGAGGGACGGTCGATTACGTTTCCAATATCCTAGATCCCGGCGGGCAAATTGACGGGAAGATTAACGCGGGATTCCGCTGAAGTCGCTGCCTGGCTTGAACCCGTCATTAGATCGCCTCCGCTTCCCACTCTCGTAGCTGGACCCGAGATTCCTTGATGCTAACTGTAAACATCGAAATTCACCTTTCGAAAACACAGATTTACATATATTTCGTATAAATAGGCATATATAATTTATGTATCCTTAATAATCAAATAGGAAATCGATAGCACAAATCATTCTCTAGTTTTTCAATTTTTTTGAAGTATTCGGGATAATAATAGTTGATGTATTATTTTTCTGAAGACTTATAGTAATCAGATACATGTTTTTCCAAAGGACAATAGGTAAAATGAATCAATTTTTGTCCTTGGAATGGCAAATACGATGTTTTCTTTTTTTTATAGTTTATAAATTGCTGATTCTGATTTTGATTTGTAAAAAATTCTAATTTATCAGAAAAATATTAAAATTAAATATATAAGAAACTATTGTGACAACAGTATGTTTGAAAGTCTAAAATTACTACAAAATGTAAAATGAACAATATTATTAAATGAAATTCAACCGATATGTGAACAACACAAATTAAGGTCTTATTTTCAAAGCGAATCTTGGTACTTAAAAATATTCTTTGCGCAAATCTGACAAAATTTTTAGTAAAATACTGCAATAAAATATAAAATACTCAGGGAGAAAACTCTTGAAAAACAATGCTCTTAAAATGCCGTAGTTAAGATTTAAAACAGTTTCCATTGATAATGCCGTTTTTTTTAGATAATAATAATTTTTTTATTTTTTATTTTTTTATTAGTAGAATATAACCGATTAGAGATGGCAGCATTATCATGTTTTATTAGCCGGAACTCGAATTAATACATTCGTAAAACTCAATAATAATATTTACGGTACTAGATGTTTGACAACTTTACATGCTGATTTTAATATTTTCCGACAGATTGAATTTATTTAAAGGTCAGAATCAGATTTAGCACAGGTCAAAAATTACAAAAATAAAAAAAAACAAAACCATTTTTACTTGTCGCTCCGGGGGCAAAAATCGGCCCCATTTTACCCACCGTCCTTTTTCTGCTGTAATAAAGAGTAGCTAGATCGAACGAGAGCGAATCCTCGCGGACGAATGTTCGATGACGCGAAAACTGCCTCGAACGACGAGATTTATTTTCGCGTGTGTACAAACCTGGGAATCCGCGATCGAAAGGTTAATGCACCCCCGCGGTACGCGTCTGATTACCCACTGGAAATGTGCGTGCATGCATCATGCGTGCGTGCGCGCATGTATCACGCGCGGCACGTGCGCTTTCCACGCGTGTGTGCGCACGTGCCCGCCGGTGGTTAATTTTTTAAAAGCGCATCGGCAAAATCGAAACGAGCGTTGAAAAATGTAACGTCCGCTAAAAGAGCCGATTCTAAATAACCATCGTCATCGCCTTGCATACAAAATGCATTAACAATCTGCGCAACGTATCATTTATTCAGAGAGTTGCCTCTGTGCGTGCACTTTTTTTATTTCAGTAAAGATAATGGTAATTTTTTTTTTACTCTCATTGTTTCCTATAATTAATGCTCGCAGAGAAATTAATTGAAAAAAGAATTAACTACTGTTAATATAACTTACCATTGGAAATATATAATCCTATGGATTGAGAAGATCAGAAATATTTTTTTATGAAAAACAAATATATTAAAGCCAATGACAGTTTCAATTTTTCATATTTTCCTAATTTACTTTACAGATTTATATGATAAATGTAACAAACATCTTTGCAAATTAAAAAAAATATAATCTATGGAAATTATCATTAAAAATTCTACAATTCTTAATAATAACGTTTCGATAATCTGATCTACTCTTTCATTCTTAACTCTTTATTCCCGAGTTAAAAACTATTAACAAATATAAATTTGAGACATTTAATGTTTACAACTCTGTCAGACACAATTCCATTAATCGCTTTTGCACCCAGATCCAGGAAACAATCGTGGGTGAAGAGGAGGGAGGGAAAGACGAGGAACACCAACAGTTCCGGGACATCTTGTGTTAAGCTCGCTTACGCCGGGGGGACGCGAACGTGCATATTTCATGCGCCATACAAGTTCGCGCGAACGTGTTCACGAATACGTCGGCGCGCTCGGCGCATGCACAAAAACGAGAGCCTAGACGCGCGGGGTCCCCCCCCCCTCTTGTCGGTCAACGATTGCTCCGCGGCCGCAATTTGTTAAAGGTGGTTAAGGACGAGCGTTCTTGCACGTCCCTGTGCGCGCAGTCTGCCTGCCCGCAGAGCGGCCGGCCGGCCCAGCTTCCCCATTAAGATTCCTCGTGGATCACCGGAACTTCGGCTCCGTCTCTTCTTCGCCGTGTGGTGCTGGACGCGCGTGGTCGGGCGCGCGTACATCCCGCGTGTGCGCCGGCACCTAGGTGCTCCTTGAAGGGCGATTACCGCCCGAATTGGCCCCCTCGATCCAGCCAAGGTCGGGTATAATTCGAGCGCATTAGCGTCCATTCTCCGTTCCGACGATCGCCCCATGAAATTCCGCGATCGGCAGCGTACTGTATTGATGGAGATCCTGAAATGGATTAACATAAAAAATGTTTATATAAATTCGTCAGTTCGTAGTGTATCTTCAACGGGACTTTGTCTCGCAGATTTATTGAACCTCTTGACGTCGAAATTATCGAGTCGAAATCTCTGAATAAATAAGATATTTGTCTACGATTACATATTTACACTCTCTGTCATATCGGATCTTGAATATGAATATCTTTTCTGATAGTTAAATTAATCGAATCGTACAAACAAATCTTGTACCAGTACGACTGCGAAAAAAGTTGATAACGAAGTCGCGTTTTCTTTTTTTGTTACACTTACCAGATCACCATGCCCGAATTCATTGATGTTTTCGCCTCATTAATCAACGTCTCCTTTCAGCGTAAATCCTTTCGATCCTTTCCATGCAAATGTAGGCATCCCGTATAAGTATCGACGAGTAAAAATAATTTTATACCGGCAACGTTCCAACATGGGCCATTCAACTGCCGCTTAAAGAGCGATTACGTTGAAATCGGCCGTTCGATCGAGGCGAGGTTCAAAAGTTTCGGCAAATTAAGATCGAAGGAAGATCGATCCTGCGAGCGTGGACGCTCGAGGAGAAGAACGACGAGAAATTGAAATTTATGCGAGCGTTAAGCATTATAAATCACTTCTATGAAGAGAAAGAAAGAGAAAAACGACGCGATCGGCGTGCGTTTGTGTTAATGCAACTCGACGGAATTGTGTTAGCGGGCCCACGCGATCGGCATGATTAATCGTGTCATTCATCTTCGTCACGTGAGGCTAATGATAACATTATCATATTACGGGAAATTCAATTTATCGAATTGTAAGGTAGAGTCGCGCGATGGCAAGATGTTAGACAGCAGACAGGGGACAGAGGGGGGAATAGCAAGCACCGAGAGGTGCACGATGATGAAGACTTCACAGGGGGGCACAGCCATTATCCTCGTCGATCTCTCGAAATCGTGCGAGAGTCACTAGAGCTGAATCAACATAGATTACGCGAAGAAAGGAAGTAGTAAGATAGAGAAGCTTTCGCAGTCGCATACAATATACCAAGTCCCAGAGTTCTCGCGCGGAAAGATCTTTTAATTAATTTGGTGTCGATTGAAAAAAATAACTCGATATAATTAAATTCAATTTAGAGTTATTTGAATTTTGAAATTGGATCTTCTTCTCGAGTTTTTAATAAAATTATATCACTATTCCGTTTTTGTACTGGAAAAGATTTTTTAGATTTTAAATATCCTAGTATATGAATGAATTGAATCGGATTAATTTATTTTATGTTATATGTCATAATCCATGTAATAATTATCTAATAGTTTTTTCTGAATATGAAATATCGGTTTTTATATTTTGTAAAATCTAAAGAATTTTAACTGACTAAAGGACTACGAAGAAACACGTGTTACTGATAAGGTACAGAGTTACAAGTTGGCAATTAATGCTAATAACCATTAAAAGACAGATAAATGGAAATCGTCAAATTATCCTATGCTAACAGTCGGTCGGCATTCGCCTTGTGAAAAAAATGTTTAACGCAGTTATTGAAGTAAAATATTGACGTTGCGTAACAAGAACGCGGTAACGCTCGCAATGTTGGCAACGATGATGGACGTAACCGGTAATAGAAAATGTATAACCGCTATCATACAGAATAATAAAAACAAATAGGATTCTCCCGAAGGGATCTCGATAAAATCTGGAAATACTCTCGGCTTAAATACGCGGGACTTTCGTCGGACTAATCTACGTTAAAACGTTGCTGATATTCGGGTAAGATAGCGCTAAAAAATACAATTATTTTTACCTCTGTTTTTCCAGGGATAAAATTAGTGGTATTTTTTTTTTTTTTAAACTGTTTTTCTCGCGCGTAAAAATAAGACGCGATTTTAAGCGCACCAGACGATAATTAGCGGCAGATAACGATAGTCGTATTGCACGGCGTTGTCACGGCGTTGATAGTAACTGCTGCATTACTGTTGCTGACAATTATAGATAAAAGAACGATAAATAAAATTACCGAACTGCCATGTAACACGTTGCACAGTCGAGAAGTTAAAAAAAACTTGCAAATCGAAATGACAGTGACCCTATGAACTCATTATTTTCTTAAAATTACAAAGAAAGTTTCGTAATTCTCATTTTCTAAAAATTCATTTTCTAAATACATTCTGGATCTCATTATGCGAGAGATGTTTTTATAGAATAATAAAAGTCTGCGTTATATTATAATTTCACAGAAACAAATTAGCCCGAGATATTTTTTTCTACAGAAAGTTGACGATTTGATATTTTTTAATTTTTAAACACATGCATTTCGGTAATATTTTTAGGAACATTTTTTTTGTGGTTCACTTTTTTAAAGAGCACACGCGATTATCTCATAATGAGTTAGATATTTGAGAAATTAGTTTGCGTGTCGTATCACAAAGTTTCTGAAAAAATATAATTGTGAAAGTTTGAAATTACAATTTCTACAATTTCTTTCCTACTAAAGTTAATATCTAGAATATGTATATATATAATACAGTTTCTCAATCTCAGTACTTATAATGCTTACGTCTATCGCTCTGACACCTCTTCAACCTTCCTCCCACAAAGATGCAACGCCTAATCGTCCAATTCCAGATACCGGACGGCCCCGAACCCTTCGACAAAATTCTTTACAAATCGCGCGAGGTGTCACGCCATGAAACGATCGCGTTACGAGCGTGGAGGGTGGTTACGAGGAGGCGAGGGAACGAGGGCGATGGACAAGGAAACTTTTCCGAAGAGGACAGGCCGCGTGACCATGAGCACGCGCGCCCGTTGCCGTCGCTCGCTCGGGCTGTCCGTCATGCCAAGCCCCAGTAGTTACCGTCACGCGGCCGGCCCTGCAATCATCCCCCGGGTCGTTTCCCGGTCCGCACTAACCTCCCTGCCTACCCCCGTCCCGGGCAACCCCTGACTAATCCTGTTCCCTTCGGACTGACGTATAGGTGAGCACGCGATGTACGACGTTTGCACCGAGCAGCACGTGGGAAACGCGAAGTGTGCATCCCCTCCCTTCTTCTCTCTCTTTCTCTTCCTTTCTCTCTCGTTCTGCTCTCCTCTCTTTTTCTCGCTCTCATCCATTGCGTCGGAGTCGAGCAACCCTCGGCCTCCTTCGTCACGGGCGCGCAGGGCGAAACATCAACGATCAAGCCAACCATCCTGAACGAACATGCGGGGGCGGCCAACCCTCGCGGCAGAGAGACGCATGTAACTGCTGCGAGCTGGCCAAGTGTCGGATCGGGGGGTGAACCCGTCCTGGCGGTGGCGTGGTTGGATGCGTGCACGGGACAGCACGCATTCCGCAAGGAAGGAGGGGAGGGGGCGAGAAGAGAGGGGAGAGGGGAAAATATCCGAATACGGTCTTACAGTGTTTGTCGATGGCCCTTCGGCGCGTTACAGCCCCTAAGCGCACGATGGTGCGGCGGCGCGGAAGCTCGGTGGAGACTTTGATCGCCTGGATCAAGTGGCTTCTGGTGTTTGTCTAAGAATAATACCCTCTCGTTCTCGTTGAAATTTGTGTTGCGATTGTAACGCGATCGCGTATTCGTTCGTGGGGAGGACACGGGGGGAAAGTCGAGATCGGGAGGATAATCGAACGGGAGAGATAGCACGGGAGATTAGGGGATGGAACTCCCGTTATCGCAGATCCGACTGATACCAATAGAGTTAAGGGATTGCGTCTTTTTTTTTGGAAGATCAGGTTTTACTTGTTTGACGTTAAAAAAAATAACGGGATTTGATGCTGAGCAAGAAAAAGAAATGTGATTGCGGGAGGTGATTATAACTTGTTGTAGGAACGTGCGTGTTTTCTAGCACGCGTGCAAAAGGTATAGATTATATTTTTTTAGACTCTCGCGAAACGCACTCGAGGGGATCGATAGTCACATCTATTCGGGTCGATTTGTTTTACTCCAACAAGTGGCCGCGCGTATCGATCGCGAGAGCGCAATTCCACGCTCGATCGGCTCGATCGAGCTGGTTAGACGACTATATCTCCTCGTTCGAGTTTCGTCGAGGCTCTTGATTATGCCACGAACGCGATCGTTTCCGTGGCGGGGCGCGTACGAAAATATTGATAAACGCCGGTCGGATCGAGGGGAACTGGTAAAAGGGAGAAGAAGATATTTGTGGGTCGATCGACTGACCGTGGGAGGACGGGAGGATACGTACAGAGGGGGGAGAACGAGAGAAGAGCGATGCCGTGAGGAGGAGGTAAAGGGAGCTCTGCGCGCGGGACCCCCGCCGAGCAGTTTTGTACCCGGGAGAGGGCACCGCGCCCGAAAAGGGGAACCCCTGTAGTGATAATTAGGGGGCCAAGCGAGTGTTTCTGGTCCCGGTGAGGGTCCTTGAAGTTTCGCCGCCACGACCTCGAAAAAAGGAGCGGCGGATCGCCAGTCATCGTGTTTCACCACCGACGTCCGCCTGCTCCTCTTCCCCGTAACCCCCCTCTCTCCCCCCTCGCCGTCTCGCCTCCTCCTACGTTGTATATCGGGGGTGGAACCGACGCGAGAACATCAATTTTTCAGTGCCCCGTCCGACGTATGCCTCTTTCCCTTTCCTCCTCCTCCTCCTTCTTCTCCTCCTTCTTCTTCGAGATCCTTCGCATCCGTGGGATTTCCTAGGTCATGGCTCTGTCATCTGGTGCCCGACGGATGATCGTTCCCTCTCTCCCCATCCGCCCTCAACCCCGGTCGATCACTAGGATCTTCGATCATGGTGCTTTCCGCGCCTTTGGGCCCGGCACACGCCGAGGACGGCTACCCTTCTTTTCTTCGAGCGTACCATCTGTCCCCCGATGCCGACCGAGAGGTTGAGACTTTGCAGCAATTTTCACAACCATAAGTATAATTATAACTTATAATTTACTTTAAAAGTATATGCGGTGTAGATAACTCATAGAGATATAGCAATTTACATTTAATGCCTAAAATCACTATGAATCGAGAAATAATTAATTTAATGCCAAACTTACAGAAAAAATCAATCTTTCAACTATTAACTTAATGTCACAATAATTATTTAATTGATTGCGATGTTAATTTTAATTAACTGATCCTCTGTCTTCTCATAAGAAGAGCCACTATGCTCTAATTTGCATATTTAAAGTTATGAAATTGTATATGTGATCTGAGCAAATAGACAATAAAAGTCTCTTCTTTTCAAAGCTTGCTTTTTACAGACTTTATATTTAAATATTGATTCCTGGCACAAACGTGATGCGAAGCGTTTCTGCGTGTATGTTTTATATAACGCGGTTAATCAAAGCATTGTTCTGCTATGTATCCCTTCAAAATCAGCAATCCGCACGTTTTATAGCCTCGGAGCTAGATTACCCTCTTCGTGCGCAGATCTGCCGAAACGTACGCGCAATTTAATGGCTCACGATCCATTTAATGCAAGAGGGGCTGATATAAAATCGCGAAAAGCGGGGAGCCAAGGACTTACGCGAGGTAATCAAACGAGTGGTAGCTCGAATCTTAATCCTGGTAATAAATACCCCGTGAAGAAGTCGAACGAAGAAAACTTGAGGTCTCTTGTATAACGCGCGACTCTCCGTTTGTGAAAAATTGCGTACGCGTTTGTCGTAGCAGTGAACTCTCAATCTTCAATTCGTGAAATTAATCGCGAACCACATGGCGGTCGACGTCAAACGAAATTTAATGAATCAAATATAGGATAGCTGTCCCAATTAGCTGTCGCTATAAGCACATAGTGGCAGTATGCTTGTTTTTAATATAATTTTTAAAATATATGTAATACATATATATTCTTTT
This sequence comes from Solenopsis fugax, assembly GCA_003595255.1. Lineage (NCBI taxonomy): Eukaryota > Metazoa > Arthropoda > Insecta > Hymenoptera > Formicidae > Solenopsis > Solenopsis fugax. The sequence continues at coordinate 20,189 of QKQZ01052108.1, forward strand.
TATTGTTGAATAACTTAAACAGACAAAATAAGAGCATTAAGCGCGAAAACTGTTCGATTATTTAAATAAATTCAAAAAATAAAAGTATAAACTATACATTGAATCTATTATCAGTGAATGTAGGTATTCTAAATACTGCTTCCTCAATTACTACCTAGTATTGCCTCTCTATTTACTGCCACGCATTTACTTGTGTTTAATATAATAGTCTCAGTTTAATATTAAAACATTTTTAATACATGACGCTCTCATACTTGCTATTCTAATATTATAATTGATAAAAATGGCAGTAATTGGAATAATTATCCTAGTATTCTACTAACGAATTAGTACTGTCTGTCGTGAATTTTTTTGAAGCTCATAGCACTTATTGAATGATAACTTTATTATATTCATATTTTTATATTATATACGCACGGAGGCTTTTAATCATTTATCAAATCATTCTGAAACGGTGTGGTCTCTAAAGAGACATGCAGGTGCGATATGCCTTCGATTGTTGCGGCAGTCGAACTGTTAAGAATTACCTTATCGCCTTCGCGATCCTCCCCCCGTACGGAGAGAGAGGGTGCAGGAGGATGTCCGTATACCGGCTCGCCGCCACCTGTCCGACGTCACGCGGACACTGTCTGTCGATCACGCAGACGGTCTGTCTTGTCCGGTGCCCTCCGCAACACAGCCGACGGACAGTTCCACTTGATTAACCGAGACTCATGCGTGCGACGCCGTTGGCCCCAACGTGCGCGATCGAAGCTGTCGCGCACGAATTACACGCGGCAGAATAGAATATGCGGAATAGAATCTCATTGTGATCTCCACTGTTGTAGAAGTTTCTCTTTATCTTCTCACCGGCTTTCAACGAGATGCATTAGACGCGAGTTCATCACTAAATTTAATTTATCGTGTGCTTCGCCGTTATTTTTTCACTAATTATGCAGCGAGTGCATTTGTCGTAAATGTTTCGTAATAATGTTTTAATAATTTAATAACGATTATTTTTAATCGAATTTAAAGAATTTTTTTCTATTGGATAGTATCATATATTTGAAATATTAATTAAATGATAAGTAGAAAAATTATTGTAAAAAGGTTTACTAAAAGTTTATTAAAAATCTAATTAATATTTATTTATAGAAATTTTGTTTTAGTTTTCTTAGAAACTAAACTAAAGAGATATATAATAAAAAGGAGTAATTACTAAACCTTTAATTAAAAACGTAATTGAATGTATGTGAAATTATATTTCCAATTGCTTATATAAATTAGGATCTTATAAATTTAATATGCTTGCATATAGATATGTGTTAAGAAAAAATTATTTTTCTTCAATTTTTTTAATTTCTCTCACTACATGTACATATAATTATCTTTTCCTATTTATTTATTTATTTATATATTTCTTGGAAAATAAAAATTTTGGAATAGCGTTTTCGTAACGCGGCTATATGTTGCTGCATGATAAACGCGTGTTGTACGACGAAAGAATCTAACCGATGGTAGCCGGTCAAAGCCACCAGCGTCCGCAAATCGCATGCACTATCATTGCCACCGAAATGCGGCAGCACACCGCGCCTGCCGCATTGTCCGGTCGTCGAGTTTTACGCTCGTTTGCCGGTGTCCGGTGCCACCGATGCGCACCGGGTGTCATGAAAGCGACGGGTCCCGGATCGCAATTCTGCGGTCGAATTGGCGGTAACGTCGTAAGAAACTATGATCCCGTGTGAAAAGAGTTTAACTACGATAGATATTGATAAAAAAAAAATGCGTAATAGAATAATTCGTCAGAGATGAAATCTTAAAGACGAGTTGATCAGCTAATTAATTCAACTAGAATTCTGATTATTCGCTCTCAATTACGATTGCACTGAAAAAAAGTTTGGTAATCAAACTTTGGTAAAACAATTTCAATGAAAATAATATTTGATTAATATAACCAAATATTTAATAATTATATTAATAGTAACCAATTGGTTACTCAATATTACTAAATATTGGTTACATTGACTAAATATTTAATTTAAATTACTTCAAAGCTTAGAAACTATCATCTAGGCTTGATTATTGTTACCAAACTGTCTTTTTTCAATGTGTCGATAAATTTATCATACGTCAAGCTATGAGCCAGCTACGATAACATATTTTCGTAAAATGATCTCAACCAGAGAACTGATCACTCTCATGATAAAGTTATTTTGCTGCGAGTTCCTCGTCGACGAGGAGAACGGCTTCACGATTTCGATTTCTGCGGGGACCACCACGACGATACGATGAAGACGCCGACGGGATCTGGCGGACGCTCGAAGTTTGGAAATTCGTGGGGAGCGATCAGTCACCAGTCGGCGAGATAAATCTGACTCATAAGTTACCGAGGGGGGGTTTACGCCGAGTCCGTGGGCCCGAGGGGTGAACCTATCTACGAAGGGAGGATGAGGGAGAGGAACGAGAGACGGCCTCGATGTAGCCCATATCAAGATCTCTTTGCATCTCCGCCGTGCGAAGAGAGGGTGGGCAGGGAACCGAGGAGAGGGACAGAGGGAGGACCACGGGGGTGCTTATCTCTACGTTATTCCCGAAGGGCGAACCCCGTCAGCCTGGGACCCGGCAGATAACGTTCCCCCGCTTCGCGCTATACCCCCGGCCTATACTGGGTGTCGAAGTTGTCGAATTGACTGCACGCTCCGACGCGACGCACTCTCGGTAAGAATGTTAAAGTCGCGCGGATGGAGTTAAGGGGTGCTTAAAGGGGTGCTATCGTAGGCGCGAGGACGCGTTTTGATATGTCGTTCGCGGCCGAAACGATAACTCGTTTCCGAGAGGATACTGTTCTTATCGCTTGATAAATAAGCTTAAATATGTAATTCTTAAAAAAATATGTCTAATTTGCAAGCAATGTCCGATTTTTGTATCATAACTTATATATATTTAATTTATGTTATACGTAAGTGGTCCAAAAGAATTATATCTAACAAATAATTTTAAATATCAGTTTGATTAAACAATACAGATACTTCTTGAAGCATCCAATGATCATTAATCTGACATTTTATTTGAATGAATTTATATTAATCGATTTTACTCGAATAAAAAAGACGCAGCTCCCTCTCTTTTGTAATTATATTCTAATATATAAATATTCTTGGAAGTATTATATATAAAATGCTGGGAAATTCTGCACACGATCATCCTTTCAATCTTCTTGCTGCCACAAGCGTCGTACGAGTCGATGTATCCCGACTTCCGTCATCAAAGACGGATCTTCTCCGCCTCGACGGGGCTACCCAGTATAGATGATCGAGTTTCATTTCTCCGGCGGGACCTGCGCTGCTGGTCGCGCTAAGATAAGCCTCCCTCGCGTCGTCTCTTTTTCTCCCGCATCGTGTCGCGGCTCAGAAGGGTCGTAAGCGCGGGCGCGTGTCAGGGCGTATGTATGCGTGTGCACCGAGACAGAGGAATGGATCGAGTGGGGTGGCCGGTCGTTCGTGAAATAAGCTCCGCGGGGTTTTGGTGGTCGCGCTTTGGGGCGGCTTAGGGCCGCGCACACTCGCCCCGAGTCGAAACGACTGACTGCCGGTCGTCCACCCCCACCCTCGCCTAACCCAGAACGCACCCCCGAAAGGGCCCCCGCGAGCCCAGCTGCCGATGACGTTTCCACGTGGATACCCGCGAGGCTCGCGTGTTTTCGACGTCGCTCCGATGATTTCGCTCTCTCGCTGCTCTCTCTCTCTCTTTCTCTCTCTCTCTCTCTCTCTCTCTCTCTCGTTGTCTCTTTCTCTCTTGAACCGCCCTCTTCTTCTTTTGCCATCCCTCCAGTTCGCTACGGCCGAATTCCGCAATCGCGAATCACGATTACGTCAGTCTCTTGGAAATGAAGTGCATAGAAAGCAATGGTAGTAGTTTAATGGGATTGGTAATGATTCGAGAAATTTGCACGATTTTTACTATGACGATGACTGAAAATATTATTCACTCTTTAACGATTTTGGAAAATATATTTGTAAATGTATACATAAATTTTCTGAAACTTCTTTCGCCAGGAATTGAGATGAATAAGTTTCTCAGCTTATCCATTTTAATGTGAAATGCATATTACTTANTCCATTTTAATGTGAAATGCATATTACTTATTCTTTTTATGCATTAGTTTACACTATATTTATTTGTTATATATACATATAATAAAGTTATTATTATTTAGTATTTCAACCAGAACAAAATAGTTATTGCGTTTTATATTTCATGTTGATCTTAGAAAATAATATCTGATTTTATATTACAGTGTTATTTTGTTCTCGCCATACATTTTTACATTTTATATTTCAAGCATATTGTTCAAGCCATATTTTTCCTTGCCTCTTGAATAAATATAAAACTTTTAGAACATTTTTATCGATGTAAACACGCAGTCACATTCGTCGCAAGAAAGAGACTCAGTTTGAGCGATTAATCATGCGCGCTTGTTTCAAAGCTCGAAGTCCGCATCTTTCTCCTTATCCCCTTACTTCTCCTCTGCCTTCTTATGCGATCCTACGCGATATTTCACTCGCCTTGAGGAAGCTATTGCGCGGCATTGATGCCGTTGCGAGACGAGAGGCCCTGTCGATCCGCTTTGACTGCGCATTATCGCGCACCGATCGATTACGCGCCCGTTCCGAGATTCCCGGCTCGATAGCGAACGGACGAACGAACTTACGGTAGCATCACCTCGGGGGCCTGCTCCGTCTGGAATCACCATAAGTGGGGTCCGAGACACGAGACAGTCCGGGGACCCACGACCCCGCGGGGGTCCGCGATACCCCAGATACGTATCGACACCCGCTCGTTCATGGATGGCGCGAGTCGCATGTCGTCCCGAGAGACCCGTTCGACAAGATATGGCTGCGCAGGATCATAACCCGGTCCATCATATAAACGACGATC
>QKQZ01052129.1:0-15502 GCA_003595255.1 Solenopsis fugax
CAGTTGTTACACGGAAATAAATTTCAGTAACATAAATTTCTTAAAGCAGTATTTCCAATTCTTCTACATTAATCCCATTTTTTAACCGTATTTAGAATTAACAAAAAAATTTTTTTTTCTTATTTAAAAATAGTGTATAAATTTCCAAAAAGAATTTCATTATTCTATCTCATTAAAATAAATTAATTTTATAATAGGTATGTACTTTGAAATCGAAGATATCTGTATCTTGTGAGCATATTTCTAACATATTTAATCAATATTATTTCTAAACCTTTCACTTTTACTGAATCTTAAGTTGTGCAATAATTTCGCAGCAAAACGGATTATGTCGAATATCCAACAAATGCTTGTGCATTTAAATAAGCTACCATAAGCCGACGCAATTAGTATTAACCGTTCAGCCGTGCTTTGATTGACTTAAACCTGTTCTATATTCATACAATGTATCACTGTAATTTAGCATTTTCTATCCAAGCTAATTTTAGCTATATTACGTTACACTTAAGACAATTATAAATTGTAAATAAAATTGAAAAGAAAAGAGTAATAAAAACAATTCTTGAAAGTTAAAAACTATAGACGTAGAAAAAGTATCTTTATATTATAATCATAAAATATCCTATAAATTATGTTTGGACAATGTCAAATTGATAGAAGATAAAGACGATAAGAAAGATTGTTTAAATGGAAATTTAAACTATACCGTTATATCGTCGAGAGATATATTATGTATCTCTCGGCTATCCAGGAAGACTATGCGGCAGAAAACGAATCGCAATCGATACTATTTGAATTCTTCCTTCATGAAAAAGCAACGAAAGAGTAAAAAGAGAAGAAGAAGACGGTAGTCAACGAACGAAGAATAAAAGGTGAGAAATAGAACAACGGAAACGAAAACGTGGGTCTAAACTGGGAACGTGGCAAAACAAAAACCAGGAATTCGAGGATCAGGAAACGTTTCGAGGACGAGAAACAAGGATGGCGTAAAAAGACGGCTGGGAATTCCTTCGTGAGAAGAAAATATTTAATCCTTCAATAAAAGAGATGACCGCCGAACTGGAATAAGAACTAAATTTTACGATATAAAAGAATTTATTATAAACCAATTTTCTTTTAATTTTTCCCAAGCACAAAAGTTTTCAAAAAGATTTCCTATTGTCAGTATTAAATATATTTTTTAAAACAAACTAATTTTACTTGTATAAATAAAGTATATATAATATGCTTTATTTATACAAGTAAAATTAGTTTGTTATTAGTTTGCATAAGAAGAAAAGCAAAAAGAAAAGAAACAAAATCCTACAATATTTAATAAAAGAAAAATATTGATTGTGAGATAAAGTCGATTAATATTTTAATCATAATTTTAATGTTAGATTAAATTTTCTCTCGCCTTTCTCGATAATAATATCAATTACGTGTTTATTAGATATATACGATATATGAATAATAATATACATAATAATAGTTTAATTCATAAATTATTCTTCTCTAAGTATATTTTGAATAAATATTAAATTCTATATGTACAAGATAGAAATAAATTGAACAAAATTCATTTAAATATTATTAGAGGTAGAAATAATATATTTGTTCTTATTTATAATGAAATTAATGCTTTTTATCATGAAAGATTCTCTTTCATATCTATTACATGATATTGCTGAACGTATTACGGAAATAAAAAATAAAAAAATTTAATTTAATCTAAAAACTAAGTTAATAGTTAACTTTATCAAAATGCTTATACAACAAAATAAAATTAAATTAAAAGTTTAGTTGAGTTTCCATGATCGGGCAGCTCATGATTATTTTCAGTGCTTATATGGAAATCCTGTCTCGTCGAGTCAACAGAAAATATTTGTCAGCGGTTAAAATAAATTCCCGATAGCGAACTGGACAAAATTTCCCCGCTTAATCTACAACGTACAGGCATAAGCGGATAAATAGATTTGCTAAGTTTAAGTGCAATTCAAGTGTAGAACGCGGAATAATCTATCTGATAAATTTTTAATAAAAAATAAATTTATTGCTTTGCAGATAATTTACTGCTCCTCATCTCTGTATACATGTATGGACGAAGATAAAATATTAAACTCGCGTTACATAACATGTGAATGTATCTTTGGGGAATTACATATACAAACGAGAAACGCATCTACAAATGATTTATTAAAATTTTTCAAAGAAAAAAATATTGATAACGTCATGATTCGCATAAATTCAACTTAGATTATACGTCTATGTGTTAATGCACACATCTGTCATATCTTTAGTAACTAATCAATTTCCCGTCTCGTTTATTATTATTTCATGTTCCTAAAAGCATTCAAATAACATATTGCGAATTGCAAATCAACGATGACACACTACGATTATACTGTAAAAACAAAGTTAGCATCTTTTTTTTGCCCTATAGCTTGATCGCTGTGATCGATAAATTCTTTTCCGCATTTCTATTTTTATTGCTTTTCCCTCGATAAAATATTGTCTTTTATTTTCAACGCGAATAGCATTTGTACAAAACGCGGAAGGAAATAACAACTTGAAACTACCCAATGGCGCGTGAATATCTTCTATTTCAAGATGATAACTCAACTCTAACCGTAGTCGATTTGTTTATATGCTTGCAATATTACGGTTGAATAAATAATTTGCTATTTGATCGAAAATAATAATACGACAAATGTCTATCTTCAACGAATTTATCTTCTTGGCCAAAAGGAAAGGAAGATTGCCTTAATCTAACATAATAAAAATTGCAGGAAATTTATCGAATGAACGTTATAAATGATAGAAAATAATTTATTATCGATCGTAAAATTTTATTGTCTTAAAATTTGTTGGTGATCATTCAAACTTGTTTCAGTACCGAGGATATTTTTCGCTTTTACGCCATTAAATCGAATAGAAAGATACATTTCCTCAATCACAATAAAGTTTCTCATGGTGAATCAGGATGAAGTTCAATTGTACGTTTTTCCGGACGTTCTGGACGTTCTACAGCGAGAATGTAGGACACTGCGTAGAGCAAACAAAGGCATTGAACTCTATACATGATGAAAGTGTCATTCGGTAATAACGAATGTATGGATCGTCTTGAAAGCTTTGTCTACACTTCTCGCGTGTGAGTTTATTGTGCAAGAATAAATTCGCAATACAAACGGATTTTTTTTTTCCACGGATTCGTATCCGCAATACGAGATTGATAATAAAGTTCGCGATCTTTACTGATAGCGGAGTTTTAAAGTAATGGAAAAGTTTTTTAATTCTTGTAATCGGAAAGTACCTTTCTCTCCAAAGCGCAGGATCTTGCTGGCTACGGTCAAGAAAGAAGTTTCAGTTTGTATAACGTATTTCCGAAGTTTTCTCTACGTCATCCTAGATTCTGCGGTTTCGAGGGACACGACTAGTGTTGTGGGGCCCTAACTTGGCCAACATTTCGTGAATTTTGAAATATACGTTTTTGCATCCTTAATACCAGCAAAGGAAAATGGAGCTAGTGCCGACGGCTTTCGTCGCTCTGGTGGTTTATTACAACGGTCTCTGCCGTTGTAGGTTGAGATTTATCGGCCTTTCCTCCGGCCGACAGCTGTGGCTACTCCGCAAAATACAACGAAAGGAACGAGCGTGTTACAAAATGAATGCGCCGCGGAAGGAAGAAGAGATCGCAATTCGTTTCTTAAAGTTCTTGTCATCAAGAATAGAAAGATCAGACAAGTTAACGGAAAACGACATATGTTTTCTCGTGGCAAAGTTCAAACATAGATATAAAATAAAATAAAGCAACGAGCTCCTGAAAGTTCAACTACTATGAAGTAAATACAGTAAAAGTTTGTCTGAATACAATTATTTTTAAGGAAAAAGAGTTTTCTTGTCGACATCATTGCCATATTAGATGCTTGTTAGCATCATTTATTATTAAATTGATTATTAATTTAATATCGTGATATTCTTGTTAAACTTGTAACTGTGTGTCAAGGTCCAAAATTTATTCGGCGCGCAGTTTGGTGAACTTGAAAATGTAAAATCACACAAGAAATACCATCACTAAGATTCAGCTATAACCGTTAAAGATTCTCAATTGTATTTGAACCTTCACATATCAGTCTTGGTTCTCTTATTAGTATAATTATTTTTAACAAACTGCTTATCACCAAGTTGCGCAATTTGTTGTAAAAAATTCAATTACAGTACAAATCAGGGCACGTATTATGGAACTGTTCAAATTCTGATCGGAGAATTACAGACCACCTAGAAAGCACAACAAAAATCTAGGGAATACTTGAATAATTCTTCGATCGGAATCTATTTCGAACAGTTTCATAACACGAGCCCAATTATTTGAACACCTACAGTAAAGATTTTCTTATTTTAATATACGTCGGAATGGAAAGATACAGTCGATAGATGATTGATTTTATATACCGTAAAAGAAATTTCTGCAAGGATAAAATTTTATTCTGCAAATCGATGTGTCGGGAAAATTGTGACATGTATCGTTTGTGGCGCAAACAGATTTAAGAAGGTGAATACTATAGAGCTTGCGCTAGAAAGATACAAATCCCGCTAAAGAATGTATTCCTGTACGCTCGTTCCAGTAACTCTATCGGTAAAGTGAAGTAAGAAGCTAAGCTTCTTGAATGTTTCATAGCTGTTGCAATGCGCTGAAAGAGACGCAAAAACGAACATAGCGCAACGCTTGCTTGTACGAGTACTTTCTTCTACGATGGTATAAAGTGGCATGCATTTTGTTCCTAAAGTGAAACGATATTTTTCGTAAATGATAAGTTCTTTCGAAGAGTTACTTTGAATATGAAAAACAAATACCAGACAATAAATATTTCGCATGAATAATTTGCGTAATGTGAAGGAAACAAATTAAAAATAGAATTTTACAGGGCCAATGAGAGCCAATTCAATGAATTTCTTTTATTCCTTTTATGAAAATAATTATTGAATAAAAGAAATTTATTGCGCATCAATTACTGCGCGTTTACTCTCATTGGCCCTGTAAAATTCTATTTTTGACAATTTCGAGAGTCTACATTTTTATTTAATACAAATTAAAAAGTTAAGCATTTATTATAATTGCAAACTCTAATAAAATCCAAAAGATAGTCATGACTATAAAAATATAATTTAATATGTGCGTTTAAATATGTGTACAAGTTAAGTAATATACCAACTTCCATAGCAAGTTATGTCTTTACTTCGTAGCAGCGTGAAATTGGAGAACACTGGTTTGTAAGATCCGTAACGGAACACCTTTATTTGACATTTCGTGAGACAAACACAGCGGTTACCGTCAACGACTTTATCATGGAATACGGGCGAGGAAATAACTCTGATTTGTGCATGTATCCGTCGAGTTACGAACCGAACGCAAAACACAATCCGTGGTTTCCGCAATGTCGTATCCTCCGTGGATACCATACGGAGTTCCGCGCTTCGAGAATACACGTATGACTTGCCGAGGATACGTCTTTACGCAAACATTCAAGAAACCTTTCGATCACCTTAACTCTGACGGTCGATGTACCGCACAGCCAGATTAAATTCGCAGTTTCGAAGTTCCCTTCTAGTCGTGACTTCGCGTACGAACGATCGCCAAGTATAACAAGCTCGAGCATAATATAGAGGAAACTCGATCGATTCTCACACTCCAAAATTATATGCTACGTACTTAACTATCTGCTGTTATGAAGTGATGAAATATAAGAGGTGTAGAAGAGGTAGGCAAATACTTGAAGGGAAGAGTGAATTATCGGAGGGGATAAAATATCGTTGCAGCAACACTCGGTGAGGTTGCGAGAGGGTCGCCTCGCTATTTGTAATTGTAATTAGCAGACCGACTAATTCATTACATTAACAAGAAATATAGGATGCGCGGTATGGTATTTAACTGCAAGGGACGCGGACTCCAATAAGAGAAAACATAGCAAACACTAATCATTGTAAGCACTGATGCGACAAATCATTGCATCTTGCCATGAGAAGCAGAAAGGTGATCTAATAACGAGAAAGTAGAACATGGTAGCTCCGTCGACACGGAGGAAGAAAAATACGGAACAAGGAAAAGAGACGCAAGAAAATGCAAAAGCCTGGTAGCATTTCTTGTAGAGACTTTAGATATATTTTTAGATTAAACACATACACGGTGGCCTAAGTTTCCCGTATCTTTCTTCATACAAAGACATCTGAACCAGCAGCAAATTTTCTCATAGTAAAAATATGAAGAAATTGATATCTCTCTATGTATAATGGAAAATGTAAGAATATTTCGGAATTATATCCATTACAAATATATTTAAAACTAAATGATAAAAATTTACGAAATGGCAGCATCCAAAAAATTTTAGTTAAAATTGAGTAGTTTTTCCACACTAATTAAAAAAATTCAAATAAGAATATAAGATGTCTAGAATATCTTTTATATAATTTTAAAGAATAAAGATATATATATTTTACAAAAAATTAATAATGATTAATTTCTTTTGTCGTAATGAAATGAGACGAGCGATTCTAGATCGGAAAGTCTCGAACTAACAAGCTGAATCGCTTTTGAAATTTGAACGTAACGAGCTGAGTCGAGCGCGTCTCGGTAGATGTCAGAGAATAGAACGAGATAAATTTACGGGATCATGAAACATGCTGGACGGCTCGAGGACGTCAACCGTTGTCATCTGGGAAAAAATACTGCGACAGGCTGCGATGTACATCATACAAAAAAATAGGAAAACGTGTTAACGAAACTAGAGTTAGCAAGTATGCGTTTAACTGCGCAGTTCTTAATTTCCACAGTTTATCTCTCGGGTTACCCTATCCTGTACGTTGGTACTTTATGTCCTTTGAGACTATAAACATAACGATCCTACATTTTGTGTGAGTTTTGTTTAATAAATCGTTGAAGAACGAGGTGGATCCAACAAATACCATTTTTCATTTACTATTTAATATAAATAACGTTTTTTTTTTACATAGCATTTTTTAATTACTAAAATTATAATTATATATAAAGTGTGACACTTTAATTTATATTGCGCACTAAATTTAGAAAGCTACATGCAAAAATATCTAATATAATTTTTTAATATTTATGTTTTATCTGCAATATAAATTTTTCTTGTTTTTGTGATGATTTATATTTTTCACCCACGTAATAAGTGTCAGAGTTGTAACAGTAAGTTAAATTTAGTCTGTTTCAGTATTCTCCAACTAAAAGAAAAGAATATAAGAACAAAAAAAGAGAAATATTATTGTATTTCACTATTGTTGCATTGCAAGTTTATATAGCTATCATAAAAGTGTAAAAAAATGCATCGTAATTCTGACTAAGTAATCTGTCATAATTGTTTAAACAAAAATAACCTTAAACAAAAGTAACATTAATTGTAAGAATACATTTAAATAAAATAAATTTACAAAAAAATGTTTAACGCTAAAGAAAATAATTCATTTCAATCCTTTATACTTATTCAACTTTTATCTATTTTAGGACTTGTTATAACATTAGCAAAAAAATTACTAACGTTATAATTAGATTCGCAAGAAAATTAGAAACTTACATTTAGAAAAATTGTTAACATAACAGTTAAACATAAACAGATAAAATTAAAATTAAAAAAAAATTTCTAACAAATTTTAAGTAATACTGAATATTACACTATGCAGTTATAATAAATAAACAGTATTAAATAAATGATAAAGTTTATAAAAAAATCTATGATAAAATAATTTATAAAATTTAAAATATATTTTTTTACTAATTTTCTGTAGAAAATTATATCTTGTAAATTAACAATAAGATGCAGGTTGCATGAATACGCATAAGTCCGTTAACATTTCATACACTTTACGATCTCTATACACTCGTATATGCATACGCAAGCTCCTCGTGTATGCCGATGGTACAACCTCCGGGGCACAATCTTATCCCACCAACTAGTCAAATTAGTCTACGGGATTTGGCCTCTAACCTACGATAGTTACCAATCGCGACGATGCAATATGTATCAATTAAACGCGTAAAGTTCAATCGATCATATTATATATTTAATATACTTAAAAATTGAAATAATAGTATCGATACATAACATTAATTATAATTAATATGTTCAGATGTAAAAAATAAAGATAAATATTATACCAAAAAATTTTGAAAATTACTGATTATTTTCATGATATTATGTTTGAAGGACATTAAAAATAACTTGAGTAGTTTTCAAAATTTTGGAAAAAATTAAATTTTTGTCTAAACTTTAATATCCTGTATCTTTGAAATTAATTGTATGTCCGTTTCGGACATATGATCGGGTAAAGTTTTCGTCTTGAATTGCATTAGTGTGAAGAATTACCTCTTAAAATGTTTTAATTTACTTAACGGCTCCCTATATTGACGACATTAACAATTGAGCTATCATAAAATTCTACAATTACGTATTTTCTTTCTGAATAAAACGCACCTCGAAATCGCGCGAAGAAAAAAATACGCACATCCTCGCGCGCCCAAGAAGCTCTTTTCCACGAAGATAGTCCTCCCAGCAAGTTGCCTCAGAGAGCAATCTCACGAAATTGCACCGCGCGATTTCACGTCGTTCCGTCGACATTACCGTTCGCATTCCCAGCGTTCCCTTTTTCCGAGTCCTTCGACTTTCATTTGACTGACGGAAGAGGATGGTTGAGAGGGTGGAAAAGTACATAAGAGAAAGAGTAGTGGACAAAAAAAGATCTATATAGCAAGAGGAAGAGGGAAGAAGAAAGGGTGAGAGAGAGAGAGAGAGAGAAAATAATAAAAACAGGTTCCCTCATTCATACTAGAAAAAATGTTTCGTGTTGCAACAACAAATAATTTAGTTCAAATGTACCAAGCAAAATTATTTAGTTAGTATAAATAAATATTTTTGTTATGTCGCAGAAGTAACTGAATTTTTGTTATATGAAACAAAATATTACTGTTAAAAAATACTTGAAACATAAATTGTAATAAATGTAAATTTGTTTTCCTAGTGCAGCCAATATTATTGTTGTAAAAAAATAACTTCATCATCACGTTATTCTTAATCAATACTGTTTTTAGTAATAATTCCAAATGATTAATTAAATGTAGTAATATAATTATTTATACAATATACAATAGAAAGAGAAAGAGAGGAAGGAAAGGGGCGCGGTGAAATACTATTGTAATACATTTTTTTTTAAATATCTCAGTAAAGATTTACGCGACACAATTCTTATCAATACCAGTCTGCTAGCCATAAAGTTCTACCAATCACTATAGATGTTCATTGGGTATATAAAACAAATGTAATTTACAATTTAGTAAAAAGGAAATGATATCTCACACGTATTTATACAACCTCCGTCTTTCCTCTATTTGTATTGTATATATAAAATGTACAAAAATGTAGGTTTGAATGTGTAGTGCGCAAGACTGTTATTTTAATTTCTCTCTCAAACTGAAATTAAAGTCTGCATATTATCAAATGCGTACTACTTTCGTCTTCCCAATAATAGTCTCGGGTAGGTAAATATCTGTTTTCTATTTCTTTATCAGTCACGCAAAAAGTAGGGGATTAAATTTGCATATAAGCTTACGATTTCACGTTACGTATAACTATCCGAGCTGAGCATATGTCATTTTGTAACTACTTTATTATATGTGTGTATAATAAGTATATTTTAGTCAACCGTAACTTGCATATTTAGATTTCATTTCATATAAAATTTGCTGTAGAAAATTCTATGATCTGTACAGCTAGTTTCTTATCCATTGTTTCCTTTCCCAGATGTATTTTTAATAGAATTTTTCTTAAGAGCGCAGAGTATATGATAACGAATAATGGAGTACATTATATAGAAAATTTACTATATTACAACAATATACGTAGCAAAAATAATATAAATTTCATTCTAATGCAGTAAATATAAATGTAGATAGATAGCAATTTGTACAGATTCAAGCGAGAAATAATTACAAATAAAATGCAAAAAGCATATACATAAACACTTACCCGCGCCTTCGGTGTCTGTTTCAGTCCAATGGCTGGCTGGCTGCGATTACTCTGTAAGAAAAGACGAAAGCTCTCGTTAACGGAATGACAATAAATTTACAATGACGGACGTTAAATTCGATAAACCATATCGTTTGTATCGTCATATCGACAGATATTTTTAGTCCGGAAAGTGAAGAAACGGACCGCGATAAATTATTGTCGTAAAACGTGCCATCAAAATACAAACTCGTAGCTATTTCCGGGTTGCAAATAAATCCGCTTTGGTTGCGCCATTTTGCACGATATCGCATCGCCTGATACGACACTACAAACGATAAAACAATAAATTCGTGGCGAAACGTCGCGTCGCGTCGCGTCGCGTCGGCCCCAGTGGTATCGTCGTGGACGTCCGTTATTGCTGGAAATTCGTAAATCTTAATTGGCTTGCCGGTACATGGTCGCTTCTTTCGTGTCACGATTACGTTATTACCAACTATGACCATGAAACGGCGAAATAACTCAGGCAAAATAACCTCACGTTAAGAACTTATCTCAATAAAATGACAAAACGGCCAAAACAGAGTCACGTATCTCGCGGCGATTTAATTAAGCCATCGCGCTCGCCATATATTCCGATGTTGATTAAACTGTTTTCGGAGTCGATATGCATTTTAATTCGTACTGATTGCTGCTGTATTTGCAACGCACCGTTTCATCTTTTTCACAGATGTCCATTGAAACAGCACAAAGCACTTGTACCTCGATTTTTGTGAAACTCTCGTAGTTTTTTTCGCGTGACTTCATTTTCACGTGACAAAAAATAAAACATAAATTTTTTAAAAATGTTATATATATTTATTTAAACATGTTTATAATCGCTATATGTGTTTATAATCTCTATTAAAAATATGTGTCTTATTAAAAAATATACTCTAATTAAAAAAAAATCATGCGTGAATTTATAGATTCAAGACACTGGTACCAGAGAGAATTTTTGATGTATACTGAAACATTTTTTTCTTCCAAGAAATCCTGCGCATAATTTGCATTAGACATAGGTGATTACACTGACATTTGCATTTAAATATCTCGGATTGCAACTTTCTGCAGCGTTCGAAGCGGGAAATCGGGACATTTCAGCCTGTCAGTTTTCGACGCCTCGACGCCGCGCTGATAATTAGCGTGCATTTAGCGGCATTTCGTTTAGCCAAAATCGGCTAACAGATATACTGAGAAACAAACGAGCTTTGTACGAGATGTGATAATTAAGCGGTTTATCTCGATTAATTCCGGATAATTACGCTTGGCAATTAGTCCAATTGCCGTGACTATCCAATGTAGCATTAGCGGCGGGGCCCTACTCTTCGGCCTCGCAATTGCAGTCAGCGAAACCGCGACAACTGCATCGCCTTTATAGCTGCGACGCTCACGGATTCTGCTGCGCGCTCTGAATCTCGAAAATTGCCTCGTAAACTGAGGACGCCGACGGAACCGGACTTGAGCACTTCCCCGGTTACATTTCCACTTGGAACCGCTGTCCAATTTAAACCGTCATTTACATTTTATCACGTAATAAGCGACCGACGAGCGCAAATTACACAGCCAAATTTTCCTTGCGTCTCGTGCTAGACGCAAGGAAAATTTGAATCTTCCTAGTCGATGCGCGCGTTAGCTGTTCCTTCGTAAAAATTACGCGCCATTGCCAGGAAAATTCAAATTTTCCTTGCGTCTAACACGAGACGAATATTTGGCTGGGTAATTTGCGCTCCTCGGTTGCTTATTACGACATAAGCTCACGCGTCTTAAATTTTCTAAAATAACAAAATGAGTACGCGCTGAAATTTTCGAGTGAAAATAACAAACTTGGCGAGCTTCAATGTACACTGAAAAAAAGACTGGTTATAACTACCAAATGTATAGTGAAATAGTATCAATTAAATATTTGGTCAATGTAACCAAAAATAATTTTATTTTTCTAAATATTTAGTAACTTATACCAGATTTAATAATACTTACTAAACATTTAGAAAAATAAAATTATTTTTGGTTACATTAACAAAATAGTTAATTGATACTATTTCACTATACATTTGGTAGTTATAATCAGTCCTTTTTTTCAGTTTGAAAAAGTAACGCATTACTCTTACCATTATTTAGGAAGTAACGATTGGTTACTTTTTTTCATTACTTTTTCACGAAATCTTTATTATATATATATTTTTTTTGGGCTGACTGAATTCAATTGTCTACAAGTCTACATCGCTGCCTGACCAGTTCAATACATTGAAAAAAAGTCTGATTATAACTACTAAATGTATAGTGAAATAGTATCAATTAAATATTTGGTCAATGTAACCAAAAATAATTTTACTTTTCTAAATATTTAATAACTTATACCAGATTTGATAATACTTACTAAACATTTAGAAAAATAAAATTATTTTTGGTTATATTGACAAAATATTTAATTGATACTTTTTCACTATACATTTGATAGTTGTAACCANTTTTCACTATACATTTGATAGTTGTAACCAGACTTTTTTTCAATGTATTCGCCGCATCGACGAACGATGAATTTGATAGTGTTATTGGCCATCATTACATATTTGTAATTATTCTTCGTTTGCATTTACTTCACGCCACATCGCAAATATAATATTCTAAAACGACTCGATTCGTTTATGAGTAAATGCGGATCATCCGAATTTTCTTAAGCTGCCGTTTTTTTACTTCCTCTCGTTCTCCAACAATCCCCGCCATTTTGTTTTCACTCTTTCCCTTTCTCATCTACTTGATCGTCGAGATGCAACTCACGTCGAAAGCACACCACAAAGCCGAAGAAACAAAAAATAAATAAATAAAAGCGCGAAGGAATAAAAAGGAGACAAACAATAAGACAGGGAACTTCGACGAAATATCGCAGCCGCCTAACGAAAGCGCGCAGCCAAACACCATTTCGCATCGAGTTCCGTTGACCGAACTTTTTCTTCTCGCCAGTCTCCGCCTCGTGCGAGAAGTTTCGACGGGCGCTTACAGGCGAATTTATCGGCATCGCGGTCTATTAACTCGTAATGGCATTAAGTCGACCTGCCGATACCTGATATGCCGTATAATTATTTTCTATTTGAACGCGTCCCAGACTACGTGACAGCTTCGCGCCGAATGCTTTTTTTACCGACACGTTTAAAAGTTAATCTGAATATCATACATAAATTACGTTTCATTTAAAAAAAAAATGTATAAATTAGATGTATTTAAATGATACGTGAATTTGCAGGGTAAGTAAATTAAATCGTAAAACTGCACAATAATGACAATGTTTTAAAAATAAAGATTTATAAAATATCAGTGCATAAACAGTTTTGTTGAAGTATTTAAAAATTCAGCTGGATAAAGATCTGAAAATAACTTTGTTTGATTCATCAAGTAATTATGAGGAACGTTCAAATATGATGAAAAATGCTACAAAATGTTTCAATATTCTAACAATCAATTTGAATGACCTACATAATTATTTTAATGGGGTCTAACAGAATTATTATCATATTTGCAATATGCAGCTAAATTTTTAGATATTTCAGCAAAATCGTTAATAATAAAATATTTAATAATTAAAATAATTAAAATATTTAGTTCGATACGTTCGACTAAGTATTGAGCTGGTTTAATTATATCATTCCATCATCAAGCGATAGATTTATCTTATCGACAAAATCCTACCGGTGTATATTTCTTCGACATTAGCCCTAAGCGAAACTCGTTGCCGAATTGGCAGACAAGAATTGGTTAGGCTATACAGTTCCCAGGATTAATTCAGCCTTGAACCAACGCCAGGAGCGTTCAAATTGAAAACAAATCAATCAGAATGAAATGTGGCACGAGAATTCTGGGTATCCGAACGCTCTGGAAAATCCATCGGCGGGTCACGTACAAAGGAAACAGGAATTCCATTTCGCGGAGGAAGCTTCTGACGTCTCCGATGTGCCGTTCGGATAATTATTCGGTTACAGCGAGTGCTTTAGGCGACTGCAGAAAGCGGATGATATTTGATTCTGGACAAGAGAGATGCGTTCACGCGTACTCGTGTACTGTTTAATATCAATTCGTTTAGCAGGTTTAGCTTAATGCGATTCGCTATCTATCACACATTTTGCACATTCTACACATTTTGTTCTCTTCAGGAAAATATTTTAATAATGTATAGTTTCTACATCGAAAATGTTAATTAATATGAAACGATAATACGATTTAATTTCATAATTTAATCATGTGTGTGTGTATGTATGTGTGTATAAAATCACAGAATTCCGCAACGAAATAATAAATTATAAACAGTGGTAATTTTTTTTGTAAATTAATTTTTTATTGCGGAAATTAAACAGAAATTCATATAATAATTGAAAAGATCGCTAAACGCGCATATTATATAACGGCAGGAAACCAATCGATTTCCAATTAATTATATGTATATTCTTACAGAACCCGAACTACAGTTCGGTTATTAAACCGATAATAAAATTCTAATTGTAGTCTATTCTCACAGAAAAAAAAACAGTATCAAATATTAATATTAAATTAATATATATTGTATTTAACAATCATTATTTCATATATAAGCAAGAAATAATATTTTTGCTTATATATAAAACTTATATATATAAAATAATAAATTTATTTACTAATAATTTAATCTTCTTTAAAAAAATTGCTAAACTTAAATTTCAGCAAAACATTATATCACTTTTAGACGATAACAATTATATTTTTATTTTTATTTTGTCAATATTATAATAATCATCTAAAGCACAATATAATTGTTTTAATAATAATAGTATTAAAAATTCTAATTCTTGAGAATATTGATATTTTCCATCTCATATTTTTTTAATTCTTGAAAATTATTATTATTATTGAATAATAAGAATATATTTTTCTTAATAAAACTGAAATTTCTTCTTGTAAGCAAATTATATTTTTGACACTATATAATCTCATTTTAATATATTTATTGTAATATTTAAAAGATAAAGATATTCTCCAAACAAGATGTTCTATTTTTCAAAAATTGGTCCGTCAAAATACATTTGCGGTCGAGATAAAAAGTTTAGCGGTCATTTAACTATTTGAGCACAACTCTACACTTTTCTTTGGTCACTACGATACCGTCGATAAATTTTTAATCATACGTAGCACACATCAGTTTAATTAATGTCTTCATTTTAAGCTTGCACTAACCAAAGTACTAAAGAACTTTTGACTGCAGTTTCAACTTCGAGTGCAAGAGTTTGTAGACATAATAGAATAATATTCGTCTGTTCTTGTACGTGTTATATAATGGAATAGAAAGTCTAAATTCTATCTTGTAACATCTTGAAAGTTTTCGAGTACTGTATCTCTTCATGTATATCAGTATCAAAGTAGAAGTATAAAAAATGATAATAGCATCATATTAATAACTATTCTTATATATATATATATGTATATATATATATATAAGAATA
>QKQZ01052131.1:0-16675 GCA_003595255.1 Solenopsis fugax
TAACATATACCCATACAAAGATATTTCCATTTTTACGAATTACCCCACCTAACGAATAGCTCTAGTCTCCCCTATATTATCTTTACTATAAAATATTAAGTACCCAGTCAACAAAATGTTAGCACTGTGTCGGCAGGCTGGCGACAGATTCGATCAAGACGTGGCAGACTGAACTCAACTGATCTCAAATTCTGCTTACATTCTGTTGACAGAATCTGTTGATATCCTATGTCAGTAGAATGACAGCGCCAGGCGAGCACGCCGTGCTGCCAGCACATGACGCCAATTGAATGCCAACAGTTTCTGTCTTATTTCTGACAGCAGTTTGCTGACACCGCAGATATTGCAGAGTCTGTGTGAAATCTGTTGCCTTTCTAGCAACAAAAATTGATAGCAGACTCTCCGAATAATCTGTTTGTTCACGTTTGGCTGACGGGTGCAGATTTGGCTATCTGGGTATGACGATGAAAATTTTCTTAAATTTAAATTATTACCTTATAAATTATAAATATAATTTAGATACACACACACACAAAATTAATTTGAATAGAAACAAAAAATATAGCTAAACCGAAATTTCACAATTTCTTAATACTGGAACTCTAATGCAGCGCATCTATCGCACCCCGCTTTTACACGGTCCTGGATCTCACAATGAGGAACAAATTCGGCATAATTCTCACACGTGCAAGCGGGAAGTGCGCGTTTGCGCATTACGCACCTACCAATGCAGTTACAATATACCTACCAATGCTTTTTTGTCACCCGTTGCATCGGATGGCCCGATCGTCGATGATGGCTCGGTTGGAGGATTGCGACCGGGCGGTACCGAAGACGTGCCAGCTGTTGTCGCATTGACAGATGAGGTTAGCGCCGTGATGAACAGCGTGATTACCAGCAGCAGCGACGGCGACGAGCGCGGAAGATCGTACGCGGCCATATCGCGTCGCCGACCCATCCGAATCAGCATGCACGAGAACCCCGCGAAATCCGACGGGGTGAGATCACTCCCGCGGATGAAACTTAAAATAAGGGGGAGAGGAAAAGGAAAAGAAACAGAGCTGCCCGCAATATCGCGAGAGCGACCGATGGTCAGTCCATAACCGCTGATGGCTGCCACGAACTGTCGCGCGTGCGAGAATAGCGAGCCTCTGCCTCTCTTCGTTTCGGCCACACTTTCGCTGTTTCCCTTCTCTCCGTCTTTCTCTCCCACTTCGTCTCTCTTTCTAGTTAAAGTATACGGGGTGTTTCAGAATTGCAACGAAATGCAAACGCGTGGTGTTCCTCGTAATTTTTCTTGTAATTTTCCTCTATTTAATTTCTGATACTACTATTCCACAGTCTTAAGTTTTTAGGTCTGCATTTCAAGACTAACCATAATTTATAGCGTGCAATCGATCTAAAAAAACTAGAAAAAATATATCATATAAATTCTATATAAATTCGTGTAGAAATATATAAGATCCAGCTCCGACAGAGATGCTTCTCTCATTTGTATTATTCACATATCAGCCTTACTTTATTGTAAAAATTGGGCGGGTACGCTTAAAAAATATATAAATTAACGCATGAACTATGCTGTAAGTTATGATTTATATATCATCTATGTAAACAATATAATCCATGTGGATCATGAAAGATTCAAATTTCATCAGCAATAGAGAAAATTATATTTCATGCATTTATTTTTAATATTTTTATTTTTATTTTATCAATATTAAAATCAGATATATTAATAACTTTATAAAGAAATATAAGAATTAATATAAATTTATTGGCTCCGAAATTAAAACAATTCAAGATAATTTGCAAGATATTAATAACTTTATAACTTGATTACTTTTTTTATATTGAATTTATATGCTTGCATTGTCTACAGTTCTACAGATTCGTATAAACATAATAATAACAATACGTAAATAATCTATATAAACATAATCTAGACATTTATGGTACATTCTGCTTATTACCTATTTTCTGTTTCGAATAAATCTCTTCGAAAGATGGACGAGAAATAGAGAAAAATCATCAATTTTCATTAGTAATACTTTATTTATCTTCTTTTTTCTTCAAATGTCTAATCATATTCATGTTTATTTTAAATGCAAAAAACAGCTACGAGGAACATTAGTTACATATACGCCATTTGTACAATTGTTAGAAATTAAAAGGGTTGGATAAATTCAAATTTTTTTAAAACTAAAGTTAATAATGACTTATAAAATTAATTTAATTACATTAAAAGTTGCATGTACAAAAAATTAACTCATTGTCAGTTAAAAGATGCATTACGGTTAAATTAAATTAAATTAAAAATTAATTTTGAAAAGCATTATTTATATTTAATTAATGTTATAATTCCTTTTTTATTTAATTTGCTCATTTTAAATAGCAAGAGAGTTGCAATATGGGTCATCAAATATAGGTATATATAAAAGCTTAATATTTTATTTGTTCATTGAGTGTATATAAAATAACAATTATTTTTTTTTATATAAGGATATTTTCTTTCATTTACAATTTTTTTACATTATATGTACATTTTTAACGTAGAAAAAATGTTGATAAGTTAAAGTTTATGTATTTTAAAAATAACTAATTCAAGTTAAAAATTAACTCATCTAAAATTAACTAGGTTAAGTTTAAAGTGATTAATTTTTTAACTTTTTAATTAATTACTACTCAATGCTGAAAATGAGAAAAAACATCATGCCAACTTGTTAAAGCTTCATAAGCTAAATTTCGCAATTAACATGAACATTATACAAATGTGTTCTTTGTTCGTTAGTAAATTATTACCAGAGTGTACGTAAATTATCTGCAATTCTTCTCATTAAAAAAAAAGATCGAAAAAAACATTCTAAAAATAAAAATAAAAAAACCTTCCTAAATTGTTATTTAAAAAAGTTACGTGCAATTTGTATCTATTATTTCCAGGAAACAAACTGTTTGTTAGCAGATTGGTAGCAAATTCGATTAAAAATTAACAAAATTGGCACTAATTGTATTTGCATCAAAGTTGTGTCGTAAATTTCAACAAAATTACGTCTGCACGGATTATTTACATATTGTTTACACGTATCTTTTTTATGTAGACCATACAAGCAATGTATGCGTAATGTAGATTATATATCTTACGTATAAACATTCAATTCTGATCTGCATTTTAAACTCGTGTTTTGCCGACGGAGCATAAGATTGACTATCAAATAAAGATTCTGCTTCTCTACCGCCAATTTGCATCAAATTATTGTGTACTAAAGTATATCAAAATTTGCTTGATTTCTGTAATCATTCTTTGCCAGTACTAATCGAACTGCTACCAACATTTTGTTAACAGCATCGTATATGCTAAATCTTTGAATTAAATCTATAATAGTCTTTTTATTGACAAAGTAATAGAATCGATTTTCGATCAATTCGGTTGTCTATATACAATCTTGTATTACGTGTTCATCTCTTATTTTTACCAAAGTTGCATACCGTAAATATACAGAATTTAATGCAATATTGTGAAAGATATAAAGGATTAAAAAAGATCTATTGTCTTGATAAAAACCCCTTTTTAAATTCTTCGCATAAATTTTTAGAATTATTCACAATATAATTTTATAACTTTTTAAAAATTTCTCATATGATTTCTTATAAATTATAGAATATTTTTTCAGAAATGCTGAAAGAATTTATATCTTTTTTAAAATACTTTACATACGAATTCTAAAATTTAATATTTTAAGATTTCTTATTCTATAATTTCCGAAGAAAACAAAATCTCAAAAAAGTTCAAGCTACTTTTTTTATAAATCATCAAATTTAAAATATAAACAATTCTTAAAAAAATATATGAAAATTGTTTTTTTTTCGTCAGGAAACTCATTTAGTGAAATTGGATTGTTTCGATCGAAATATTTTGAATTTCACATTAAATAAAAATGGATTCAAAAAAATCAAGAATTTGGATTCGACGATGACCACACGAACCCATTTCTATCCAATTAAAGTTTAAGATTCCTTGAATCCATTTTAATCCATGAAGTGAGATCAAAATTATTGGATTTCTATTTTTTTTCAATTCAAAAGAATTATGCTAGCTATATAATTCATTTTAATCCATGAAATGGGATTGAAATAAAGTAATTTTTATTTTTTTAATCTAAAGGAGTTTTCACGTATTATCCAATCCATTTTAATTCATGACATAGGATTGAAATGACTTAATTGCTGTCTTTTAATCCAAAATGTATTCAAGTGAAGTAAAATGAATTACAAATTTTCAATCCATTTTCGTTTACTGGGATAGTATCAATTCGCATGAATTTAAAGAGAAATTTTTGCGTTGGGCAACATACGACGTTATCAGAAATAATCGAAGCGGGTGCAAAGACTGCAAAGCGCGCAAATGTAAGAACCGACAGCTAGAATTACCAGCTGTAAGTCGCGAAGGATATGAGCAATAAACGTAAGTGGGAAACATGTAAGTATATGTTATACTGTTGACGTCAATGCGCACATTGTCCGACATGTAGATAGACGATAAAGCATTAACAAGGATTATTAAAATCATCCATGAAACGTAATGTTATTTGTACAACGGAGCCACTCATCGTATTGTTTTTTTTTTCACATTATCTTTTTTTCCTCGTGGGGGGCCCGGCTGTACCACTTATCGCAACGAAATATGTACGTGACTGAGACTTGCGTCGTGCGCTCTAGTGCGCTCTAGTGCGTTACTTTACTGCGTGTGCGTGGATTCTCGTATGATCTGAGCACACTATAGATATACATATGTATGCGTCGAGCATGCTTGACATTCGTTTCACATTGCGTTTTAAAACTCCCAGTTATAGCCATTAAGTTGATCCACAAGAAAATGCGATTCTCCCGTTTTTTCACAGAACATCGTCAATTCGGCGCTTAAGAGTATCGATCGTCTCCGGGATTAAGAATCGACAGTCGTTCCTAAGGTAGATGCAACGTAATGATTACGATGATTTTAACCCTAATTTTCGAAATTGATGCCTATTCATGTTGTTGGTGATTTAAACGCTCCGGAAGTGTGATAATCATAACTAATTTACAAGTTGACCCTTCGAGCCTCGTGACTCACGATAACATCTACATACGTAAGAAATTATTCCATTATTGTCAGTTGCATTATTGTATCTTTCTCATAAGGTTACAGTCATTTGATTTCGATTAGCTTATTGTGATTAACTTAGAAGTATAGGTAATATAAAAACTATATAGAGTGAGTATATATAAAATTAAATAGACTTATCAAAGTACTTTAAAAGTACTTTTGAACTTCATATACATGCAAATCAAAACATACAGTTTGACAAGAAACCTTTCTAAAAAATATGAATACAGAGTTGTATTCTTTTTTTTTTACAGTAATAGCACAAAATGCGTAGTAGAAGCAATTCTGGTGTCCGCTTGGACTATTATCAACGGATCATTCAAAAAATAATTATGAACTATCAGAATCCAGTTACTGGACTCTTTCCTGCAAGTGCTGACAATGACCATGCCTGGATACGGGATAATGTTTATTGCATACTTGCTGTATGGGGTCTATCGATGGCCTATAAAAAGATAGCAGATGCTGATGAAGATAGAGCAAAGACATATGAACTCGAGCAGAGCTGTGTGAAGCTAATGAGAGGTCTTTTGATGGCAATGATGCAGCAGAAGGAGAAAGTAGAAAAGTTCAAGGCTAGTCAAAATCCACATGATGCTTTGCATGCTAAGTACAGCTCCACCAATGGTCAAACTGTGGTTGGAGATACTGAATGGGGACATCTTCAAATCGATGCAATTTCTCTATATCTTTTAATTCTGGCCCAAATGACAGCCTCTGGCTTGCAAATTGTTTTCAATCTGGATGAGGTATTGATATCTGACACCTACTGTCAACTTGAATAATTACGATATTTTTCAGTAATACAAACATAAATGGATTTATGTTTGTATTACTGAATGAGATGTTTATGATAAATGATGTTAATGATTTAAGAAACTGAACTTTTGGTTGTTAATTTTAGGTGGCTTTTATTCAGAACTTAGTATTTTATATTGAATCTGCCTATTGCACTCCAGACTATGGAATTTGGGAAAGAGGGGATAAAACAAATCATGGTTTGCCTGAATTAAATGCAAGTAGTATCGGAATGGCCAAAGCTGCAATGGAGGCGATGAACGAATTGGATTTATTTGGTGCGAGAGGTGGACCAACATCGGTTATTCATATTCTGGCCGACGAAGCACAGAAGTGTCAAGCTGTGCTGCAATCCATGCTACCCAGAGAATCAAATTCCAAAGAGTTGGACAGTGGTTTGCTGTCGATTATAAGTTTCCCTGCGTTTGCGGTGGATGAACCTAATTTGATTCTTGAGACACGCGAAACTATTACCAAGAAATTGCAAGGACGATATGGTTGTAAAAGATTTTTAAGAGATGGATATAAAACGCCAAAAGAGGATGTGAATAGGTATTTATTTAGTAACAATTTTATGTAACAAATAAGAATTACATACTTTTATATTTTTAATAGCATTTATTTCGAATAATAATCATATCCTTCAAAATAGGTTATATTATGAACCTTGGGAACTCCGTATGTTTGAAAATATCGAATGCGAGTGGCCATTGTTCTTCTGTTATTTAATATTGGATTACTGCTTCCAAGGTAATAAAGAAGCAGCTGAGACATGTACCAAACAATTGGAGGAAGTAATGATTAAAGGGGAAGATGGTATGAAATTAGTACCTGAATTATATTCCGTTGCACCTGAAAATGTATCAGCGGAATATGCTGAACCTGGTAGCCAAAACCGAATAGCTTTAGGCAGATGTCCATTTAAATGGGCGCAATCTCTGTATATTCTAGGAAAATTGCTGCAAGAGGTAAGAAGCACTTTACTCATTAAAAAATACTATAACTTGTAATTTTATTCGTTACGTAATGAGTCAAAGTAATGCATTACTTTTTGCATTACTTTTCCTTGGTACGTAATGAGTTAACTAACAAATTACTTTTTTCAATGAATAATACATAACGACAATAAATGGTTTGTTAAAAGTGATTGTTTTTCAACCCTAGCGTTATCATTACCATAATGAAAAATTCTAACGTTATTACCAAATCGTTATTATAAAAAAATAAAAGTAATTATAAATAAAGTAACAACTTACAATAAAGTATCGACTTCCCATCCTTTATGTATGTATGTATGTATGTATGTGTGTGTGTGCGTGTGTGCGTGATGTATGTATGTATGTGCGCGTGCGCGTGCGATATGTGTATGTATATACACGCGCGCGCGCGCGCACGCACACACATATATATATATATCATAGGAAATATACATATATATTATAGGAAAAAGAACAGATAAAATTATCAAATATTTCTTTAATATTTTTAACATTAAAATTTTTATATTGAAAAAAATATATATGTGTATGTAAATTGTTTTAATGTATTAGAAATTTATATTCAATAAAATAATATTAATTGCTACATTAATAAGTGCAAAAATTTTTAATAATTTTTAAATAATTTGTTTTAATTTACAGGGATTTCTCGCAGTTGGCGAATTAGATCCCTTAAATAGACGATTATGTAGCGAGAAAAAGCCGGATGTTGTGGTACAAGTAGTTATCTTGGCAGAAGACACAGAAATCAGAGAAAAGATTGCGCAGCACGATATTCATGTACAAACAATTGCAGAAGTTGCACCGATTGAAGTTCAACCTGCAAAAGTCCTCAGTCATTTGTACACATATTTAGGTACAACAAAATCGCGAATTGTTTAAAGTACATTTTATTAAAGCATAATTTAAATGTTATATGTTTTATAATATTTATTTCGTTTTTAGGACGCAATAAGAAATTAGGACTGTCTGGACGTAAATCGAGGGATGTAGGAATTCTCAGCACTAGTAAACTGTATTCCTTACAAGATAAAATATTTGCATTCACACCACAGGTAAATATCTGTACTTTATAGTCAGCTTTACCATCTTTTTGTATCTTTACTTCTTTTCTTATGTTTCCTCTTGTTCTCGCACTGAATTGACTAGTTGACAGATATGACCCGCTTCTACATCGCATCGGACTATGAGCTCATGATTGACATATTCAAAGGTGAAATTAATTTCTTGAAGTCTAGTTGGCAGAATATATTGGGCCGGCCTCTCGTGGTCATGCCCCTCAAGAATATTCATCTAGGTAACTTAACGATTTCAAAATTATAGTTCTTTCTTATTGAAGCTACTTTAGGCTTTCTAAAGCTGATTGAAGAATTGTTATGATTAAGCAAATTTTGTGGCTTCTACAGTCTTAGAAATTTTGACGAATTTCTTGCGTGAGATTCTCGGTTTTTTACAAACACTGTGACCGTCCGCTCTCAGCAACTAATGTTTGTTTGCATGCGTTTGTTTTTTTTGTCATGGTTTCATTTAACAGTTATTTAACTCTCTATGGCTTAACATGATTTTGAACCTTTGGAATTATCTTGGTTCTGCATCATATCTTAATAATTCAATTTGTAATACAATTTTTATTGTAATTTAAATTCGGTCATAGAGCAATTCAGTTTCTCAAAGTTAATATATAATATCCATAGAGGGTTACAACATGAGCTTTTAATTAGTTTTCATTTACATTATGTTTCTTTTCATTACTAACATGACTTGAATACTTGGACCTCAAAAATGAACGCGATTGAATGTGTTGATATTGAAGATGCTCTGTACAGTGCGAGATAAAAGCAATATATTTGAAGCGAGATTGTTTCATCTTCAAGCATCAAGCAATAAAATTATCCTAAATTATCCTGATATGGCTTATTATGTGTTCGGTGGTATGCGCGTGTGTTGCATGTGTTAGAAATTTGACACGGAGGAGAACTACACAACATACGACGTCGGCCTGCTTGTGAGCACTTTTACAGCCATCTTGGCCTTCCTCAAAATCAACTGGAAGCAAATGCTCGGCAGACCAACTGTAACTCTTGTTGCTACTCATGATCATTTAGGTACGGCTTCGTCGAAAGCTTTAGATCTCATCCTACAATGAGAATCTCGTCGGATATTACGTAGGATTGTATATTACATAGGATGATGCTAGTGTGAAATTAACTGTTAGAAATTGCATACAGAGTATCATAAAATTTGAAAGATACAGTAACAAAATTTATGAAGAAATAAGGAACAAAAATGAATGCAATTTTTTATTTCAAGCAATAATTTTTTAAATACAAGTTTAGAATTTGGGTAAATCATGAATTACTATTGAAGTTTTGTCTGTGGATAATAGTATATAATAGTGTTAATGCATTTTTTACATCAATTACTCTATCGAATACTTTAATTGTATTTTGTAATTATACAATTAATCATTTAAAAATAATTAACTTCATTAATCACTATCTTTATTAAAAAAATTTTTTTTTAAATAAACTGCATGCATTATTATTGTTTACTTTTTTGTGATCTTTTTGTTACTTTTTGTTAACTTCTATGCCTGAATATTGTGATATTCTGTATAGAAGCTCCAGCGTGAAAAGCACTTATCTTTATTTTTTACTTTATTTTTTATTTATTAATGTTAATTAACAATTTTTTTTAGATCAGGGTAAAATACCGTTAGCTATGATAACCACCTTAAAAAAACTTAAAAGCGGCTACATCAACGGTACTAGAGTAACATTGGGAAATTTGAACGATTTTTTGAGCACATCGTGTATCACGAATCTTAGTTTCCTCGGAAGTTCCGAGGATGGCCGACCTGATAAACTAAATCCTCAGGTATATAAAATTCAAATAGTATATTCGTTCAAAATAAAATTGTAATATGTAACACATGTATTAAAGCTTCTGACTCCTTAGCTGAGAACTCCGCAGCGACGTACTATCGTGGAAAAAATTAGAACTAATAAGTATGAAACGTGACAATACTACGGCTGAAACTTTTACGTGTTATTTCTCACTTATAGTATGACGTCACGACTTCAATATGGCAGCGTTAGAAGTCAGGAACTTTAACAAAAAATTATTTGCAAAATAATTAAATATATGTTTTTTGGAAAAAATCATTAAGACTCCTTATACAAATTCTTGATAACAATTTAAGGAAAAGATTGACCAATAGGAGTCGACACAAGGTGTTAGTGTGTACATAAAAAATTTATTAATATTTTATTTGATGAAAAAAGGCGTGCATTTGACGCTATTTAAAGTAAGCCTAACATTAATCTGCAAAGTACGTTTAACAATAATCCGCAGACGTTTCGACTCACGGTTCGAATCCTCTTCAGTGCATTCTTGTCGTTAAATACAGGTAAAAATTCTTCAATACATTATGAACAGGCGTGTGTGGTATGTACAATTGTTGTCCAGAATTGAGACGTGTAGAAAAAATTTTGTATTTAACGACAAGAATGCACTGAAGGGGACTCGAACCGTGAGTCGAAACGTCTGCGGATTATTGTTAAGCGTACTTTGTGGATTAATGTTAGGCTTACTTTAAATAGCGTCAAATGCACGCCTTTTTTCATCAAATGAAATATTAATAAATTTTTTATGTGCACACTAACACCTTGTGTCGATTCCTATTGGTCAATCTTTTCCTTAAATTATTATCAAGTATATGTTTTTTGTTTTATAATTTATTTAATGTTATATATCTTTCAATTTTCCAATTTTCGCATGCATTTTATAAACTTAAGTGATGTGTGAAATCTTTCTTGATTTAATTGATATACGCGCTTTATTTCTTATGTTCAGATCCAACAATATTTGGAGGAACATTTAATGCGGCCATTCCCTCATCGTACAGGACTTCTCAGTAAGCACGTACAGGGAATACGTACGGGCAAAAATTTGCGGCGTCGAATGTCCGTGAAAGGCGCGATAAAAAAGACACGATCCATAGCTGTCGAACGTAAGCAACATTTGTCCCGTTAAAAAATTCCAAGTGGAATGGTTTTCATATTCTAACTATGTGCCGATTGTATGTCTTTTAAAGAGGATCCTTAAACAATAATGCAATGTCTTCCTACTGCTAATCTTCCAAGAATGTAAGTGCATTAACTAAACATTGTATTGTTTAATTTCCATTTAATTTTTAAAAACAAATATGATTTTATTTAAAAAATTTGCATGATTTGCTGTTATTATCCATATTTTTTAGCACTATATATCATATTACATACACACTTATTATTAAAAGGTAGTATCTAATAAAGGTAAAAAATTAAAAGTTAAATAATAAAGTTAAAAAGTTAATAACTTTTAACTTAATTTTAAATTAATTTTTAATGATTTAATTTTTAACTAAATATTTTTGAAATACAAACTTTAATTTTTTTGCCTTAAAAAATGTATCTATGTAAAAGAAAAAATTATAAAAGAAAAAATATTCATACATAAAAATAATACTTCTTTGTTATATTTCATATAAACTTAATTTATTAATAAAATAATAAAAATTTGTTTAATGATCTATATTATAATTGTTTTGAGTAATCTAACTTTAAACAAATACGAATTTCTAATTTAATATGAATAATGCTTTTTAAAATTAACTTTTAATTTTATCTTAACGTAACTCTGTTAGTTTTTTTTGCTAGTTTTTTGTTCATGTGACGTAACCAAATTAATTTTATAAGCCATTAACTTCAACTTAATTTAGTTAAAAAATTATGTTAACTTGCCCAACCCTGCTTATTACACATTACATATAATATAACTTGTTAATATATACTTACAAATTTATTTAAACAATGATGAAAAATTTAGTATGACTAATAATATCATTAAATTTATAAAAAATTATCAACTTTTACATTATTTCAGCTGAAATTCTTGGAATGGCAGGGGAAGACCGCAGACATTCTACCGTTTTAATTGCAAATCCATTTATTGAAGTGACGGATACTACTTTGTCTCTCAACGCCACTCAATCAGTGATGGAACGCACACCATCGCCAACAGATGAACTGTTATCATGGAAAAATTCTCCCAAAGCTAAACATAGAACAATAACTGAGACTCAGTATGCCGAAATTGAAGTGGAAGAATTGCTGTCTATGCTGCGTGAAACAGAGAGCCTTGAAGAGCAGGGAGATATTTTGCAGTATATTGTTAGTTATTTCTTTATTTTAATTTTATGGAATGAGATTTTTTTCAAGTCGTTAAAACGACATAAAGATATTTTACACATTTTACGTAGAGCGACTGATAAAGTACACGTGATAAACTTGCGTTGTGAATCTGTGCGCATGTGAGGATACGTCAATGATATTTAAATAACTAAAGAATTGAATTTTTAAGTGCTGCGAACATAATACCAACTGAATGTTATCACCGTTTAAAAGTTATGTACGGTGAAAAGACCGTTCACAGAAGTACACTAAAATTTCAATATGATTTCATCAACTGTTTTACGGTGATTTTTGTGAGTCACTGAAACTACGATTACGAAGTTCATCGACAATATTGGTATGCCTTGATTCACATTAATGAAGAAATTTAATGGTTCAATGATTTACTATGTATTTTACCACTTAAAAACTCAATCATTGTGCGTTGTTTGAACTTCGTTGACACATCTTCATCACACGACGCCATGTTAACATATTTACAATCGCTGTATGGAAAGAAATAAAACTTGTGACTGAAGGCTGAGATTACAAATTATACGCGCATTCTTGTTGTTATAAGTTTACGCTACACGTGTGTGCATTACTTATCAGCCATCTCACGAATATAAACATTCCATAGGTGGACTCAAAGGGATTATACTTTGATACGGGCGTACTGGAAGAAGGACATCCTGTTTTGGTGAAGGATTTATTAAAGAGTCTTTATGAGAAGGCTTGTCAACAGAAAATGTGGGGTATCGTGCGACACAGCGCGGGTATGCTAGGTAAAAGAGTGGAAGATTTAGCAAAGGCAGTTACCGATCTACTGGTACGACAAAAACAAGTTACTGTTGGCATGCCACCGAGCAACGAACACACTATAGTCGCACCTCTACCAGAGAATGAACTGCGAGTTCTGATCCATCAGGCGTATGGTGACGACGAGTCAACCGCTATGTTGACACAGGAATTGCTCGTTTATCTGGCGATGTTTATTAGAACGGAGCCACAATTGTTCCTAGAGATGCTGAGACTTCGTGTTGGTCTGATCATACAAGTTATGGCGACGGAACTATCACGAACATTAATCTGTACCGGTGAAGAAGCTTCTGAACACTTGTTAAATCTATCCCCTTTCGAGATGAAGAACTTACTGCATCACATTATGAGCGGAAAAGAATTTGCTATTAGTAGTGGTACGTTTTTGTCCTATGGTTAATTAAAAATTTGAGAAAATAAAATGCATTAAAATATTTACATAATAATAATGTGTGCTTATGTTGCAGTTGGCCGTGGTAACTTTTCTGTCATTAGTTGTAAATCGAATAGAGTCAGCAAGGTAATACTATCAGTATAATATATAAAACTACATTTGACTTAATCTCAATAATATATTAATTTATAACATATAGAAATACATTTAAACTTTTTTTTCAATTTAACATTTTTCTGCTATATAATATAATTAGTTGGATATTTATATTGATTCATTTTTTTACTGTCAAAAGTTATATATATATATATATATATACACAATTGAATACTTTTTTTGTAGAAATCTCAAATCGGTGGTTTTTTAACTACTGATCAGAATACGGATAACACTGAGACAGAAGCAGATCGACAAGGTCAATGGTTGCGAAGGCGGCGATTAGACGGTGCGTTGAACAGAGTACCGAGAGATTTCTACCCGCGTGTATGGCAAGTACTCGAAAAAGTAAGTTGATAAATCAGTATTATTCAATAAATGTAATATCTAAAGTTTTTAAGATTCTAACTCTAATAAAAATTATAACTTTCAACAGTGTCATGGTTTAGCTATTGAAGGCAGAGTACTACCTCAAAATCTCACACAGGAAATGACATCTGGTGAATTGAAATTTGCATTGGCTGTAGAAACTGTTTTGAATACTATACCACAGCCGGAATATCGTCAACTCGTCGTTGAGGCTTTAATGGTACTAACGTTAGTGACCGAATATAACGTTGTGCCATCTTTAGGTGGTCTGATTGAGGTCGAACATTTAGTACATAAAGCAAACGCTATCTTCTTGGAAGATCAGGTATTCTTTCATTTTACATTTGTCATATTAATAATACTATGATATTATATTATAAATTGTTGAATTTTTTTCTAAAAAATGTGTAATAGAAAATATATAAATAAGCAAAAAAAAACAGTTCATTAATTGTCTTATTCTTTCAAACAACTTAGACATTTATCGATTCAAAATAATAGTATCTTTTTGTTAGAATTGATTTCATCGATTTGTTTTATCTAAAAAATCATTTTTTTACAATAGGAACATATTATAACAGTTATAATATAATGTAAAATATATGTAGCCGACTTATAGAAGAATAATCATTTTATATAAAAAAAATTAATTTTTTCTCTTATAATATAAAAGATAACAATGAAATTTTGTAGATGGCTATCGACGGTGACGCGACATTATGTTGTGCAAAACCGAAGGAGCAACGTGAGATGACAGCCATGGGAACACTCCTCTGTGGTGGAGCAGCTTACATTTGTCAACACTTTTACGATTCTGCGCCCAGCGGAAGTTATGGAACAATGACATACATTACAAGAGCCGTCGCTGTGACGCTTGATTGTCTACCAAAAGATGGTGACTTAGAATGCTCAATATCATAATAATTTTAAAAATAAAGGATCTTTAATGTGGTAGAAAAATTATAAATATTTTGGACGAACTTGCATTACAATTTGTTATAATCTCCATGTTATATAATTCTTTGTAACTAGATATTTCAGTTTTAATTGAAAAAATACTCTTCCAATAAATAACGAATTAATATATACATATCCTACAATTATAAATTATAGATGTTGAGCTTACAATGTTATAATTTAACTTTGTGGTTACAAATTTAGTAAAAATCTATTGTTGCATGTTTTAAAAGAATCAGAAACTGAATCAACAGAATATAAATAAATATAAATAATGCCTTGATAGTTCTAATAAATTTCTCTTTATTTTAATTATATTAATATTTATAATTGTCTATCTTAAAGAAAGATTACAATGTCCAAGAAATTAATATAATGTAAAACATTTTTTTTTATAACAAAAAAAATTTACCTATTCGGCCTTTGGATTTTTGGAGAAAGGATTTAATTTGTTTAGCCAAGAACTGTAAAAAATTTCACTTATTATTTTGGAATTGTGACATGACAAACGCGACAAATAGTACAAAGTTACATACGTTTCCTCTGGTGATACAATGTCCACGTTTTCAGCTTCTTTTATTTTATTCTCTTTAAGTTTGGCAATTAATTCTGATCTATATTTGATTTTCAAAGGTTGTGGTTCTGTCTTGTGTAATCTTGACCATTTTATACAGGCTTCTTTAAACGTCAAACCGTACCATTCTATTTCTTCTCTTGTATACTGAAAATAATATTGCAATAATAATTATACATGTCTTCTATGCAATATGAACTGTTCTATCAATATTATAATAAATATTTTCTTTACTTTTGATGTAATTGTTACCAAAAAATAAAAATGTCTATAATTTTTACAATTTATATATATATGTATATACACCCACTATATATACAAATTTCTTACAGCTGAAAGATATTGTTCGTACTTAGCATACACCTCTGTACGCTTTTTTGGATCATTAGGATATAAAGTTTTATCTGCTAGTGCAATAAGTATCTGACGTTTCAGTCTCAAAGCAAGTAGAGATCTCAGATCACAGGCTGGCGTCTGTAAATGATGATCTGTAAGTAACTCAAGAAACACATTTGACTACTTTTTTCATTACTATACTATTAGCTTAAAGATTAATGCACCTTCAATAAATAATGATCAAATCCATAATTTTCGTGAATTAATTTGAGTGCTCTCTCAGTAACAATGACTCTCATATGTGTGTCAAGAACTTCACTATAGACAACAGATTTCTTCAGAGCAGGTATCCAAAATTGTGGGACTCTTCTTTTAAATATACCTTTTTTCTTAAAACCTTGAATAATGGCTTCTCCTCCCCATATACCATCATCAATCTCTTTAGGGTATATTAGAGGTATTGGTACATTTTGTACTGGACGTCTGTAAGCAAATAAATTATTCCAAATATAATTGATATTGGCTTTTCAGCTAGGATACATTGATGTTACATTGTATTCCACTATGTAAGGTTTCTATTGGGATACAATTAGAGCTCTAAGACTTGATTTGTAGTACACTAATGACTGAACAATAATCTTCCTCTATGTTTAGATTATGTTCATATTATAAATGAACATAATTACCGCATGTTAAACATAAAATATTTTGGAAAGTTGATGACAGTAACATATTTTACACACTTATATTTAGCTTTTCACAGTGTCAAGCAGTGTAAAATAATATAATTCTTACAATTAAATATGTAAATATATTACAAAATAATTTTACAAATCACATGCACATAAATCTCACTTGTAATTGGAGATATTCGACCGTTAATGTAATACATACAAATTGAAATGAGAACGCCTTGTACGG
>QKQZ01052132.1:0-14427 GCA_003595255.1 Solenopsis fugax
CGCGAGCTCGATCGCAGACGCCGTGCGCCGAGACGGCGGCAACGACGATGACGATGACGACGAGCTCATCGTCGCGGCGTGAATCGCGATTGATAACGATACGTTAAACCGAGCTTACAGGTCGGCGACGGAGACTCGCGTTGCGTTGCCAGTGGAACCACTACGTCTTCTCTCTCTCTACAATGCTCTACAAGTAAACGTACTCGACCCAACACGTGTTACGTTGCACCCGTGGTCATGAAGTATATTCTCGATGTAGATGTCTGTTTCTCGTGGCCACCAGTGGCCGCTTGTCCGTAAATGATGAGTCATGAGGCCTGTTCTTTTTAGCTGAACTGACTGCACTAGTTCACAGTTTATCTTCTTCCCTTCATGTAAGAACAAGAAAGATAAACTCTGAACTAGTGCAGTCAGTTCAGCTAAAAAGAAAAGGCCTATAATAATCGAGTATTCTTCTCACATTCTGATTGGTCAATTTCCAACAGCTTAAGGTTTTTTAAGCCGTGTTCACGATGCTTAAAATCGATAGATCGCTGACAGAGAGAGAACTGACCAATCGCATTTGAACAATTCGGCCAACTGATTAATGCGATTGGTCAATTCTCTATCTGTCCGAGATCTCGGACCGATTTCTAGCATCGTGGACAGAAGGCTTATGGCTTTTGTAGAGATTTAAAGTGATTTAAAGGACCAAATTGCAAAATCTGGCTCTTTAACAACTTTTGCTTCGTAAAATATAGGCCAAAGAAAGATTCAAAATATTGCTTTTACGAAACACAATTATTTCTTTGAACATGATTACACTGCACCGCGAGTAAGAGCAGACAGTATCATTTATTATAATATTTTTAAAAACAAAATTGCAAAAACTGGCTCTTTAGAAGCTTTTGTAGTTTCATAAGAAATAAACTGAAAAAAAATCTAATAGCAAATTATTTCTATGTGTACAAGACAAATTACGTTAAAGTATAAATATTTATCCGCACCGTGAATGAGGTGTAGATGAGTTGATTATTTTTTTCCGAACTTCATAGCATGGCGTAGCTCAGCTGACGAAGTCAGAGATGGTCAGAGACGCACGTGGTTACGTTTGATCTGCTTGTATCTCCGCAGGATGTTGAACATGCACAGAAGCGCACCTAACATTTTGATAACAGGTAGAATATGTGCTGCAATTATTCTTTTATAAATTCTGAATATTCTTTGAGAACTGTCAGCATTTTTCAGGCACACCTGGCGTGGGGAAGAGTATGATGTCGCGTATGTTGTCGCAAAAAACTGGACTGGAATGGCTCGATGTCAGTAAACTAGCCATCGAGAACGAGTGTCTAGATGAGTACGACGAGGAGTACCAATGCAGCGTGTTGGATGAGGATAAGGTAATTTCTCTTGTCGTGGTTATGTTTCATCGTATTGCATGCAAAGCTTGAAATAAAACTGTAGGATGTTTGCTGCAGATTATACTGTCTACATTTTACGCTTAACAAATTTTTGTGCAATATTTTGTTCCAGTTATTGGATAGTATGGAGGGTCCTATGAACGAAGGAGGAAAAATTGTTGACTATCACAGTGCAGAGTTCTTCCCCGAAAGATGGTTTGACATTGTATTTGTACTCAGAACAGACAATACGATCTTGTACGATCGTCTTAAGGAAAGAGGCTACTGTGGGAAGAAACTGGAGGACAATATAGACTGCGAAATTTTTCAAACTATTCTTGAAGAGGCGAGAGAATCCTACAGGGAAGAAATAGTGCATGAGCTAATGAGCAACACTTCAGATCAATTAATAGATAATGTAAATAGAATATGTCAGTGGCTAGAGCAATGGAAAATAGATAATCAGCAAACTTAAAAGAATGTATTAAGTTTTTGTCAGTCCAACTTTTATTCTTTTGTTTTATATTTACATTATCTAAATTAGATCAATTGAATTAATGTCACATATATCTATTTAGATTCTAATGATTTGTCAAGTAAAAAAAGGTAAGAATTTTTCAAAGTGAATCTTAAACATGCCTAATTATATTTTCTGTGACTTAATATACATTTTCCAGTTTTGTAAACTATGCACCAATAATTTTATCGGTATATAATTTGAAACGCAGATCTAAAGTTAAAATATCAAAAATTCATAAACAATTTAATAATAATGTTACAAATAAAAAAGTCAACACGATAAAATGTTTTGTACATATATACAAGTTCTAATGTCTATTGAAAAATATGTACATACGTTATTATAAGTATACATAATACAAAATAAACATTTTTTATATTTCATACAGTGAGCAAAAATATCAAAACTTTTTGTGTAGAAAAATTTTTTTTTAAAGCTGCAATATATTTATTCTACTATGCCTAAATCATGCTTCAATTTTTTTAATCTATTGTCTACGCTATCGTAATACTTCATTTTTATTAAAATCTTTGTTGCTGTTTCAATATCCTCTTTACTGAACGCCTCTGCCACTTGCCTGAAAAAAATTAAAGAAAAATCAAGTACTAAAAACGATTTCAATATATATTTAAAGCTACAAAAAGAAATGGATTACTTTGACATAGTATCGAGCAGTTCCTTAGATTCTTTGGCTAGCTTCAAGACCTTATCTCTATCCTCTATCGCGTTTTCTATCTCCTCATTACGTTCCATAATCTCCATGAGAAATTCTGGATTCAAGCTGGTAGTGCCTTCTGGTATTGATATACCTTTTAATTGTAACATATACAATCCTCTTTTTAATGGATGCGCCAACGTACTATAAGCCTTATTTATTAGAGACGACAACTTCTCTGAGATTTGCCTTTCTTTCTATCGACAGTTAAAACAAATTTCATTTATAGACGAGAAGAAAGGTATTTTGATTACCATATAAATTAAATAGTTTCCGAGAGAAGATTGTCCAGCTTGTTCAACAAATGCTCACCTCAGATTTGTTACCAAACTTATCAGGGTGCAGCATTTTCTGCAACTCCCTATACTTTTTGTGAATTTCTTCATTCACCACATTGTAATCCCTTTTGATTCCCATGATATCAAAGTAATTCAGGTTCTGTGGCAATTCCTGCAACGCTTCACACTTCGAACAGAACAGCTCAGACTTATACATGTAGTCGCAATTCCAACACTTGGGTGGGCTGTCGCTGCAGAATCGCAAGAATCCTAAAGGCAGAGTGGGATGAACCGTAGTCCTCGAGGATGCATGATACGAATACAGCTTACGTTGCTGCTTAACTGAGCTTGCCGCTATCGTAGATTTTCTGACAACTCTTGCCAAGAACATTTTCCAGAATGATTTTGCAATCTAACCAAAGGAGACAAATAATTTTCATAAAAGTTAATAGAAATTTTGAATCTTATATGCCATTATTTGAAAAGCTAAACTGTCTTATCACTTTATGAACCAAAGAATTAAATGTATGAATACATAACTTTTCAAATTGATCAACTCAGAGAAATAAAAGGTAAATTGATGAAATTATAAATTAGTCAATATATTCTCTGATAAGTTGAGATCTAAATTCTGACACTAAAATTGAAATTGCCTATGAAAAGCAGAATTGATCAATTTAGTTTCAGGTTCACAGTGTTAAAAATAAAAATTGTTGAAGCTTTAAATTTCTGCTCTATTCATGATAAAATTAATTCATAAAAAGAATAAGAGAAGGAATATTTTCTCTTTATCATTAATCTTTTATAACGAACTAATTGTCTAATTCCACCTTACCATTATTTGAGGTTTGTTCTTTTTCCACTTTCGAGGTGACAACTTCTTGCACGGTTTATCTTTTCTCTTTTTCTCTCTAATGTAAAAAAAAAAAGAGAAAAGATGAAACTGCGCAAGAAGTACAGTCCTGGGTATGGAAAAAGTATAAACCTTCGTACTAACTTGATAAATATCTATTCTAACCTACCACACACACACACACGCACGCATACAAATACTTCATTGCATATCTTACCTCCTCCGTTTCAGGTTTTTTAAAGCTGTAATATATACAAATATAGTATTGCCTCGCAAATACGTGCCGGATCAGTCAATCTCGACCGCTCCAGCAGTCACCTTCAGCAGTCTTTTACTGCTTGATTACTGCGTTGTTCCAAAATCCAAACACAATCGTTGAGAGATCAACCGCGACAGCTGGATTTTCAACTACCTTGGGTTCTCCCATTTGCCACGCTTTCTCAATAGAAAAACCTCAAATGTCTATGTTCCACGAGATCATCACGAAACTCAAGGGAGCCGCGAACAGTTGGAGCGGGACAAGCTGAAGTCCTTCAGCAGGAAGAAAAGAGGTACCTCGGAGGGGAAAGAAAGTGTGGGGCACACATAACGCTTATGATCGAATCTCGTTTTTGTCTTTTAGGTGCGGAAAGAGAAATTCAGTGACGATGATCAGCTGGGACGTTCCCCTCGTCGGCTGACGCGCGCCATGCACGATACGATAATCGCACGCTACATGCATGAGCCGTTGGTCGAGGTGGTGCTCGAATTTCGCGACTTCCGCCTTGATAAGGCGCTATCAGACCGTATCGGCGCGCGATGATAGTGGCCGTTTCTGATTTTTTGGTTAGCTCGAGCTAGTTCGATCTAAGACAGTCCTTGGCTACGTCTAACCCGCAGCACGGTGCCCCGATTCGCGCGAGCGACCTGCGGGATTATGATTTCGACCAAGAATCGTGGTCACGACGGCGACACGACTGGCGGAATTTGACGGGAGCTACGAGTCGTCATCGGCGAACCTCAGGGTACAAAGAGGGAAAAGAGAAGCAAAATGGGAGACTATCGGCAACAGTTGGGTTACTTGATCAAGTGGCTGGGCACCTTCGACCTTCAGGCACCACATAGCTCCGCGGAGGAGATAAGTGATGGGGTTGCCCTGGCGGAAGCCTTGACCAAGATCGCACCGGAGTGGTTCACGGCAGTGTGGAAGGCGAAGATTAAGACCGACGTGGGCACCAACAGGCGCATTAAGGTGAGCAACATGAAAAAGATCGTGGAGGCTGTGATGGAGTACTACGTCGAGTGCCTGAACCAGCAATTAACTGGCTACGTTAAACCGGACGCGACCAAGATCGGCGAGCACTGCGACATCGACGAGCTGCGCCGCCTGCTGCAGCTGGTCCTCGGTTGCGCCGTCAATTGCGACCAGAAGCAACAGTACATCACCAGGATAATGGGCATGGAGGAGACGGTGCAACAGGCGATAATGCAGAGTATCCAGGAGCTGAACTTCGAGTCCATAGTGGATGTAGCAGACGGTGCTCAACAGAGACTCTACGCCGAGCTCCAGGCGACAGTGGACATGAAGGATCAGCTGGCGCAGAGGTGTCACGAGCTCGATCAGCAACTCTCTCTGTTGCAGGAGGAGAAGACCACGTTAATCACCGAGAACAAGAAACTCCAGGAGCGACTGGACGAGTTTGAGAATCCAGAGGAGTCTGGTTCTATCCTCAAGTATTCCGGGCTGCGGAAACAGGTGGAAGCGTTGAAGGATGAATTGTTCAAGATGGAGACATCCAGGGATGATTACAGATTAAAGGTAGAATTATTGGAGAAAGAAGTGTTGGAGCTGCAGTCGCGGCAGGAGGATCTGCAAAAGGCGGCTGATGAGGCGAATCATCTGAAGGACGAGGTAGATGCCTTGAGAGAAACCACAGACAAGGTGGCAAAATATGAAATCATGATAGAATCGTACAAGAAGAAAATGGAGGACATGAGCGACCTCAAGAGGCAGGTAAAGATACTGGAGGATAAGAACGTCGAGTATTTGCAGGCCAAGTTGGATTATGAGGAAGAAATGAAGCGCACGATGATGTTGCGCAATCATCTAGAAATATGCAAGCAGCAGCTAACGGAAGTTCAACACAGGCTAGATGAACAAAGCACCAAGTATGATCGGCTGGAGTTCGAGGGCAAGAAAATGGAAGCGAAATTGGGCGCCTTGCAAAGAGAGAGGGATCGACTGATCATTGAGAGGGACGCTCTAAAGGAGACGAATGAGGAGTTGAAGTGCACGCAACTACAAGCCGCTGAAAACATGGTAAAACCCACTACTGACAGTACCGGAGTTTCAGGGACGGAAATGATTCCGCTTGAGATCAAGGAAAAGCTGCAGTGCCTGCAGCTGGAGAACAAGATGATGAAGATGAAGCTTTCTGGTAACGAAGATAAGCTACCGAGTGTGCAAGCGTTGCTCGAGGACTCCGAAGAACGTTTGAATACATTGCGAGGACAAAATCGCAAGGCAAATCAGAGGATAATGGAGTTAGAAAACAAATTGGAAGAGGCCATGGGCACTCAGATTAGCGGTGACAGTAAAAGTGATAACGTAGGCCTGAATCAGAAGATGTCACAGTTGCAGGACGAACTTCGAAAAGCGCAAACCGACAGGGAACGGTTGACGCTACAGCTCGAAGAGCGTGAAAGCAGCTTGCAGACTCAGAAGCAGAAGGCTTTCGCTCTTCAGGAGAAACTCACGCGGAAGGAGTACGAGAATGCCGCGCTTGAGGAACGCTATAAAAAGTACATTGAGAAAGCTAAAAGTGTCATAAAGAGCCTCGACCCGAAGCAGAGTAATTCTTCGCCGAGCGAGATTGCCGTGCTACGCAATCAACTGGTGGAGCAGCGTAAGATGATCGAGGACATGGAACGCTCCATGAAGGAGGCTAAGCTGCTGCGAGACATGGAGGAAAAGCTGATGGT
This sequence comes from Solenopsis fugax, assembly GCA_003595255.1. Classification (NCBI taxonomy): domain Eukaryota; kingdom Metazoa; phylum Arthropoda; class Insecta; order Hymenoptera; family Formicidae; genus Solenopsis; species Solenopsis fugax. The sequence goes on from QKQZ01052132.1 coordinate 6,707, forward strand.
GACCGCCTTTCATAGACTGGGTCTGAATTGCCACAGAGAGATGATGGATCAGCGTCTCGCGGCGCTTAGTTCGGGACAGGGTCAATCCTTTCTAGCCAGACAAAGGCAACCTACGTCGAGACGTGGTTATCCGCCTTATAACTCGAAATAAGGACACGCGCAAAAGCAAATTGATTTAACACTTAAGTATTATTACAGGACGAAGTGGTAAATGATCATTTGAGGTAACGTCATTAACAATGCGATGAATGTGATGCTACGTATACATTATTTGAATTCATGTGAACTTAACAATCATAGATTTATATTATGTATGATGACTGACGATTTAATATTCTCAATCTCAACTCGTAATATAATCAAGATGTCACATTTATCTTCCTGTTACAATTATCTCAATTGATTATTATTTCTTTCGATGTAGATACAATTGAATAAGTCAGAGCAACAAAATAAATCTCCACTTGTTAGTAAAAAGATTGATATATAGAAACTGTGCTTATACAAACTATTAACAAATGAAAGCTCTTTTAGTTCTGACCATTTTTACATGTATATCCAACTAATCTTTTTGTCTTCCTGTGAAATCAAACGGAGATATAATTCTAACAATAAACACGATTTTATAATCCAGATATTCATCCATATGATGATTTTCTAGCTATTAGAGATGTGCCAACACACACGTTCCTATATTTTTAATGAATATATAAAAAAAAAATTAATCGGGCGCGCACGAATATCTCCAACAGTTAGAAAAACAAACTAAATTCTTGTGTATTTAAAAATTGTATCTATATCGCAAATGTTTACCATATTTATTATATTTTAATCAGACTCAATACAAAAGATATAAATTGTAAATATACATAGATATTGAAAGGTATTTTGCTTCACGATAGGCTAAATATTGCGCAAGATGTTGAATATTCTGTAATACGAACAAATCCCACACAGTGATATTTTAAATCATACTGACGAAAAACAATTATCGATTTGAAAATATTGTACATCTGTAATGTCGATGTTTATTTCGATAGAGTGATAGATGATAAGTGTACATTCATAAATGTAATTTGCTTTGTGCGACAATACATGATGACACAAGTTGTAAATAATGTATAGGCCGTTCTATACATATTTCTCGAATTAACAAAAAAAAAATATATATATATATAAATTATCTATTGCAAAACGATTTATTGCAAAGAACTTATTCGTATATTTATATCTTTATAATCTCGCGCGATAATATATTATGATCAACATTATTTATTTCATATATGTATAATTTGTTATTTCTATTATTGTACATTTGTTTTACAATGTTATTTTACAATGCACATTGCAATAAAGAACAATTGGGAACTCAACGTATGGAATGTATATATTGAGATAAATACATACGTGCGCTGTAACAAATGACACATTATGGAAACGAATTTTATCAATATCTACATAGTGTCATGATTAGAACATTTCAGAAAACAAATATCTCATTGCAATAGAATACTAATATTTGTTACAATTCATTATTAAATTTTCTTATTAGCAAGATTGATTGTTCGACAAATTACTATATTATACATTTCTTATATATTTTACAAACTAAATATATAATTATCTAATTTCTTTATCAAGATTGAATCATGTTTATACAAGAAATATGAAACAGATTCTATACAAGAGAAAGTAAAAATTTTAATTATTGTTTAAGTGTCTTTTAGATCTCTTGTTCAATTTATATTTTAAAGATTTAATATAATTCCTTTAATTATTTCTTGTTTTCTAAAACATCTTACATGGCTGGAAGTGTCTGTAGCTATCTCCCTGAGTTTACTATAAAGTAAAACAAATTTCTATCTATAAACGATATTAGTTTTCACATGTAATTGTCTTTGTTTAATCGCTTGACTAGCTCTTATATGATTATAAACTTACAAATTTGTAAATTTATTATAAATTTAATTTTCTTGATGCAATTAAATTTTTCTAATACAATTTAATTATTGTAATATTGATAGACATAAATTTACAAAATGTTATAAAATTATCTGAAACAAAGAAATGATAAACTATAATGGAAAGTTGCTTTGAAGCAAAACACATGCAATAGATTTTCAGCATAAGGTCTGTTCGTATTGCTTACATTTTTTACACTCAGCATCTTTCCTTTGTTTACAACACCGGTATACATATTGTCTTGTTTTAAGTATAAAAATTTTTGGAGATTTTAAACAAAACGAATATAAACCTATATTTCATTGATACTTGTATGTACTTATTAGAATAGCATTCATTTGTTTCTAGGATTGAACTGCTGATAGATATATATTTTCGATCGCAAGTTCACGTTCGCGATGTAACTTCTCGACATACATGGATGCTCTACTATTATGCACAATTGGTTTCAAATTATTCCTAACTTTTTGTAAATCTGAATAACACCTTTGATAATAAAAGACTGCACCGAGAAAATGCCATATACTGAATTCAGGCCATAATACATCGGTAAAGTAGATACAAGAGTTAGAAAGCTAAAACAAATTAGGTAAAATTACTTTAGATACAAGTCTTTGATAATTTACAAAAACAAATATATTTTAGTCACAAGAGTGAAAATACGTTTCTTACTTGCCACAGGAGGAAATCACTAAGTCGATGCTCTCCGGAAGTACGAATTAATAAATCTGGATTTGAGGATTTATAAGTGTACAAACAGTCAGAAATTAAATCTTCAGTAATATCTTCTGGTAAGATATCAGTCTGTTTTATACCCTTTGCTATATCTTTAATTGCATGGGTAAGTTCATCCCTTGCTATGGAGATAAAAGATATAAAAATTATATACATTTTTAATTTTATATATGTACATGCTTAATATTGGAGAAAAATGTAAGTTTTCACTCACATTTAGTATAAAATATAAGAATGAATATGAACATAATATAGTTTATAGTAATATACTTACATGTATAAGAGAAAGCAAGATTTAAAAATGCTTTATTATTGTCCTTAGTAGTGATTATAGCTCGACTAATTAATTTGCATATATCTTCTGGAACAAAGGACAAATTGCCAATAACACGAATGCATACTCCGGCGTCTGTCAATTTGTCTCTGAAAATTACATACATTTGTAACAAGATTTAAAATTGTGTGATAATGTAAAGCCTGATTTCAAATACATACGTCTCTTCTAAAAGACGTTTGAACTTCTGCCTGGCAAGGTCCATGAGCGCATCGACTTCCTCTTTGCTACGATTAAAATTCTCTATGCTAAAAGCATAAACTGTGACCTCTGTAATACCAAGGTCCATGCACCAGTGCAATGTCTCGGACAATTTTTCAAACCTGTCGCAAATAAAATACATGACATAAATACAGATCCGTATATTTGCAAACACTTTTTTTTAAGGATACATACCCCTTTGAATGTCCTTCCTTTTTTGCCATCTTCTGTTTACTCGCATAACGTCTGTTACCATCCATGATAAACGCCACATGGCTGGGCACCTTGCCAGTCTTCATGATCCTTAAAGCCAGGGATTGCACCCAGTTCAAGGTACGTTCCGTTATCCACGACATCGAATTTCATGTATAAATGTGCAAAAATGTACAACTTGTCCTTAATGGACTCGTCAAACGATTCTGTTAGATTCGTTATTAGTATTAGTTAGCGAGCGCACTATGTACAGTAAGTACTTGAAACGATAATGACGATATCAGCTGCTAGTCATCTTCTAACCTTCATACCGCAATTACAAAAAAAAGACTATTTGCAGCGTGGCTTCCGTGTTGTTTCCACATCCATCCTAATTATCCGTCTTATCTATGCATTTGGACGCGATACGAACAATATATTAAGTTATGAAGGTGTCCTTGCTAACTCCTAATGAAATGCCGACAGAACGTCAAGCGCGGTTTACTTGGTTTACTCGCGTGCGAGCAGCGTGCGAGTTCTCTTTCTTTCTCTCTCTCTCTCTCTATCTCTCATTTAGAGTGATGAAACAGCTACAATAATTTTCAATAGATATTTCTCTGGCGATATTGAATTTAAATCAAACATTAACGGTCGCAGTCAATGACTAGTATCGTTTTCATCCTCGTCGATATCCGAGGAGAATGTCTCACATTCAACACAATTCAACACGTATGATGTACGTGCGAGCATGTGACTCTTCATCTTTAATTTATCACGGTGCTGCCATATTGGCGGGCTGGCGGCTCGTATCAGCTCGTATCGCCGGGGCGCTGGACCCTGGCCCTAGGCCTCGAACCGTATTTTTCGCTCACGACGGTTTTGTGTGAAGTGAGTTGCAGGTGCGTATCACGAAAATATAAACTCGCGACAATGTTAGGGGATTGGACATACATACAGTATATAATGCAAATTTACTAATTATTCACTTGTAATGACAACACACATGTACAAATATAACACATTCACATATATGCACGTAAGTATGAATACACATACGCCATACAATATGTGTGTGTGTGTGTGTGTGTGTGTGTGTGTGCGTGCGTGTGTGTGTGTGCGCGCGCGTGTGTGTATGTGTAAACACCAAACACACTCTTGTAGGATTTGTTGGATAAAATATCTCGTAATATAATTGAATACTGAAATGAATAATTGTTGGAAGTGTCACAATTTATTACTAAATTTTCTTATTGAGAGATCTAACAAATCACTCACTTATACTTAAATTTTACACGTATTTTATTAGCTCACCTAATTATATAATTTCTTCAAGAATGATATTTTACATGTCATATGTTAACTCGAGGGAAGCATGAAAAAGGGGTCCTGTAAGAGAAAATAAAAATTTTGGTAATTGTTTCATTGTTCAAGTATTTCAATATTAGATATATAATATGTTCAGTTTATATTAAAAAAAAAACAATTATTTCTTTAATAATTTTTATTTGTTTTTTAAAACACGTGAAAGTATTTGTAACTATCTTCCTGTGAGTTTACAATATTATAAAATAGAACAAATATATGTATAAATGTTGATATTAGTTTCCATATATATGGTCTTTGTTTAATTGCTTAATTGTTTCTTTTATAATTATATGAATATAAAATGACTGTAAATTTATCATCAATTTTGCTGGTATATAAGACATAATAACATTTAATTGCTGTAATAATTTAATTGGTAAACATAGTCATAAAATAGAATAAAATTGAGAAAAAAATTCTGCTACAATAGAAACAAAATATATACAATAGATTTTCAGCATATTTCACTGATACTTACTAGAATAAAATTCATTTGTTTCTAGGATTGAACTGCTGATAGATATATATTTTCGATCGCAAGTTTACGTTCGCGATGTAACTTCTCGACATATATGGATGCTCTACTATTATGCACAATTGGTTTCAAATTATTCCTAACTTTTTGTAAATCTGAATAACACCTTTGATAATAAAAGACTGCACCGAGCAAATCCCATATATCGAATTCAGGCCATAATGTATCAGTAAAGTAGAGGCAAGCGTTGGAAATCTAAAAGAAAATTTGGTGAAATTATTTAAATGCAGGTGCTGCTTTGATTAGTTACGAGAAGAAATATATTTTAATCATAAAAATGAAATACGTTCTCTTACTTGCCACAAGAGGAAGTCACTAAGTCGAACTTCTCCGGAAGTACGAATTAATATATCTGGATTTGAGGATTGGTAAGTGTACAAACAGTCAGAAATTAAATCTTCGTTAATATCTTCTGGTAAGATATCAGCATCTTTTACACCCTTTGCTATATCTTTAATTGCATGGGTAAGTTCATCCCTTGCTGCAGAGATAAAATATAAAAATATATATTTCTAAATTATGCATATATCTATTAATATTGGAAAATAATAGTACTCTGTGAACATATATAAATATGATTTACGATGATCATATACTTACATGTATAAGAGAAAGCAAGATTTACAAATACTTTGTTATTATTTTTAGTGGTAATTATAATTTGAGCGATTAATTGGTATATATCTTTTGGGAGCAAAGACAAATTTCCAATTGCGCGAATGCACACTCCAGCAACCGCCAATTCGTTTCTAGAAATTACTCAGCATATACGAAGTTATAGTTATATAAATATTAGTATAATTTCCCACTCAACAATATAACTGTTATATAACGAATGTGTTAATTATTACTCATTCAACAGTTACTGTTGAGTGAAAAATTACAACTAATATTTATATAACTGTGTAATTTGATGTTTGATGGGAATATACACGTAACGGGATTTAAAATTGTGCCGCAACGTAACGCTAGATTTAAAATACATACATATTATTTAAGAGACTTTTACACTTCTGTCTAGTAAGATTCATGAGCTCATCAACTTCCTCTTTGCTACGTTTAAAGTTGTCTATGCTAAAAACATAAAATGTGACCTCTGTAATACCAAGATCTATGCACCAATTCAACGTCTCAAACAATTTGTCAAACCTGTCGCAAATAAAATATGTAATACGGATTAACATATATTTACAAACTCTCGTCTCAAAGATGCCATACCCTTTGGAGTGTGCCTCCTGTTTTGCCACGGTGTGTTTATTCGCGTAACGTCTGTTACCATCCATGATAAACGCCACGTGCCTGGGCACCTTTCCGGTCTTTATGATCCTTGAAGCCAAGGATTGCAGCCAGTCCAAGATGCATTCTGTTATCCACATTATACGAATTTCACATACAAAAATACAATCTGCCCTGGACAGACTATTCACTGAACTTTTCTGTCAAATTCGCTATGCCATATTACAGTCAGTAGTAGTCACTGAACTTATATATAATGCTCATTAACATGATATCAGCTATATTAGCTGTTAATCGTCGTCTTCCTCTTCGTACGATACTTAAAAAGCCTATTTGTGATGTCGTTTTCGCGTTGTTTCCGCATTCTTTTTAACCTGAATGTGAAAACTTAAAATGTAAAATTATGATTATATAGATATCTCGTGTCTAATCATTTTTTCATTTATTTAAAGTGGTTTAAAAATTTCTAAAAATGTATAAACATACTTTTAAATTTCTAGAACAAATGTCTGTACTTTTTTTTTTAAATAAAATGTATTATAATTTAATTTGAATTTTTTCGAAACTTCCACGAATTGGTCGAACATACCAATGATTGGATTTTAAGAGTTAAGCTATAATTGTATAAACGTGATTTTAAATGGTTATAAAATGTTAAACGATATAGTTATAAGCTGCTATTACTGGTTGTAAAGCGTTGTGAAAGATAGTTGAATTTTATTTTCCATATAACAGTGTGAAGTAAGAGTAAACCAATCAAAATGCTCAGACGACTGTCACGTGTCTCATATATATGTAATATAAGATTTGTTTTCGCATTGCTTAAAATTCCTAAAAATTTTTGCACTTGAAATAAAATAAATATATATTTAAGCGTAAAAGAGACAGAGAGACAACAAAGATACTGAGTGCAAAAAATGCAAGCAACGCGAACAGAAGCTATTGCATTACGATATATTATTGTCAGTATTCAAAATTTATAGTTCACGTTACGTATACTGTAGATTTTCAGTACTGGCAGTGAATTTTGGAACGCAACCTATATTGCAATTATCGATTAAAAGCTGTAACAACATTACAGTGCATACGTATTACATAATCAGGCTTGGGTAAGTTAATAAATTCTTTTAACTAAATTAAGTTAAAGTTGATGGCACATAA